>JBAMJR010000623.1:0-27500 GCA_038501785.1 Myoxocephalus aenaeus | reverse complement strand
TAAGTCCGGGTAAAGGTCTTGGTCCTGTAGGGGGGTCTCAGTCCCTCTCTGGTACCCAGACCAGGTCTACTAAGTCCGGGTAAAGGTCTTGGTCCTGTAGGGGGGTCTCAGTCCCTCTCTGGTACCCAGACCAGGTCTACTAAGTCCGGGTACTGGTCTTGGTCTCATGGGGGGGTCTCAGTCACTCTGGGGTACCCAGACCAGGTCTACTAAGTCTGGGTACTGGTCTTGGTCTCATGGGGGGGTCTCAGTCCCTCTATGGTACCCAGACCAGGTCTACTAAGTCTGGGTACTGGTCTTGGTCTCATGGGGGGGTCTCAGTCCCTCTATGGTACCCAGACCAGGTCTACTAAGTCTGGGTACTGGTCTTGGTCTCATGGGGGGGTCTCAGTCACTCCGGGGTACCCAGACCAGGTCTACTAAGTTTGGGTACTGGTCTTGGTCTCATGGGGGGTCTCAGTCCCTCTCTGGTACCCAGACCAGGTCTACTAAGTCCGGGTAAAGGTCTGGGTCCTGTAGGGGGGTCCCAGTCCCTCTGTGGTACCCAGACCAGGTCTACTAAGTCCTGGTAAAGGTCTTGGTCCTGTAGGGGGGTCTCAGTCACTCTGGGGTACCCAGACCAGGTCTACTAAGTCTGGGTACTGGTCTTGGTCTCATGGGGGGGTCTCAGTCCCTCTCTGGTACCCAGACCAGGTCTACTAAGTCCGGGTAAAGGTCTTGGTCCTGTAGGGGGGTCTCAGTCCCTCTCTGGTACCCAGACCAGGTCTACTAAGTCCGGGTAAAGGTCTGGGTCCTGTAGGGGGGTCTCAGTCCCTCTCTGGTACCCAGACCAGGTCTACTAAGTCTGGGTAAAGGTCTTGGTCCTGTAGGGGGGTCTCAGTCCCTCTCTGGTACCCAGACCAGGTCTACTAAGCCTGGGTACTGGTCTTGGTCTCATGGGGGGTCTCAGTCACTCACACAGACCCAGACCAGGACCACCAAGTCCGGGTACTGGTCTGGGTCTCGTGGGGGGGTCTCAGTCCCTCTCTGGTACCCAGACCAGGTCTACTAAGTCTGGGTACTGGTCTGGGTCTCATGGGGGGGTCTCAGTCACTCACTCAGACCCAGAGAAGGACCACCGAGCCTGGGTACTGGCCTTGGTCCTGAAGGGGGTCTCAGTCACTCACACAGACCCAGACCAGGACCACCAAGCCTGGGTACTGGTCTTGGTCTCGTGAAGGGGTCTCAGTCACTCTGGGGTACCCAGACCAGGACCACCAAGCCTGGGTACTGGTCTTGGTCTTGTGGGGGGGTCTCAGTCCCTCTGGGGTACCCAGACCAGGTCTACTAAGTCTGGGTACTGGTCTTGGTCTCATGGGGGGGTCTCAGTCCCTCTATGGTACCCAGACCAGGTCTACTAAGTCTGGGTACTGGTCTGGGTCTCATGGGGGGGTCTCAGTCCCTCTGGGGTACCCAGACCAGGTCTACTAAGTCTGGGTACTGGCCTTGGTCCTGAAGGGGGTCTCAGTCACTCACACAGACCCAGAGAAGGACCACCAAGTCTGTGTACTGGTCTTGGTCTTGTGGGGGGGTCTCAGTCCCTCTCTGGTACCCAGACCAGGTCTACTAAGTCTGGGTACTGGTCTTGGTCTCTTGGGGGGGTCTCAGTCCCTCTGGGGTACCCAGACCAGGTATACTAAGTCTGGGTACTGGTCTTGGTCTCATGGGGGGGTCTCAGTCACTCTGGGGTACCCAGACCAGGACCACCAAGTCTGGGTACTGGTCTTGGTCTCATGGGGGGTCTCAGTCCCTCTCTGGTACCCAGACCAGGTCTACTAAGTCTGGGTACTGGTCTTGGTCTCATGGGGGGGTCTCAGTCACTCTCTGGTACCCAGACCAGGTCTACTAAGTCTGGGTACTGGTCTGGGTCTCATGGGGGGGTCTCAGTCCCTCTGGGGTACCCAGACCAGGACCACCAAGCCTGGGTACTGGTCTTGGTCTCTTGGGGGGTCTCAGTCCCTCTCTGGTACCCAGACCAGGTCTACTAAGTCTGGGTACTGGTCTTGGTCTCATGGGGGGGTCTCAGTCACTCTCTGGTACCCAGACCAGGTCTACTAAGTCTGGGTACTGGTCTGGGTCTCATGGGGGGGTCTCAGTCCCTCTGGGGTACCCAGACCAGGACCACCAAGCCTGGGTACTGGTCTTGGTCTCTTGGGGGGTCTCAGTCCCTCTCTGGTACCCAGACCAGGTCTACTAAGTCTGGGTACTGGTCTTGGTCTCATGGGGGGGTCTCAGTCACTCTGGGGTACCCAGACCAGGTCTACTAAGTCTGGGTACTGGTCTTGGTCTCATGGGGGGGTCTCAGTCCCTCTGGGGTACCCAGACCAGGACCACCAAAGCATGGGTACTGGTCTTGGTCTTGTGGGGGGTCTCAGTCCCTCTGGGGTACCCAGACCAGGACCACCAAGCCTGGGTACTGGTCTTGGTCTCTTGGGGCGTCTCAGTCCCTCTCTGGTACCCAGACCAGGTCTACTAAGTCTGGGTACTGGTCTTGGTCTCATGGGGGGGTCTCAGTCACTCTGGGGTACCCAGACCAGGTCTACTAAGTCTGGGTACTGGTCTTGGTCTCATGGGGGGGTCTCAGTCCCTCTGGGGTACCCAGACCAGGACCACCAAAGCATGGGTACTGGTCTTGGTCTTGTGGGGGGTCTCAGTCCCTCTGGGGTACCCAGACCAGGACCACCAAGCCTGGGTACTGGTCTTGGTCTTGTGGGGGGGTCTCAGTCCCTCTGGGGTACCCAGAGAAGGACCACCAAGTCTGGGTACTGGTCTTGGTCTCATGGGGGGTCTCAGTCCCTCTATGGTACCCAGACTAGGTCTACTAAGTCTGGGTACTGGTCTTGGTCTTGTGGGGGGGTCTCAGTACCTCAGAGGTACCCAGACCAGGACCACCAAAGCCTGGGTACTGGTCTTGGTCTTGTGGGGGGGTCTCAGTCCCTCTGGGGTACCCAGAGAAGGACCACCAAGTCTGGGTACTGGTCTTGGTCTCATGGGGGGTCTCAGTCCCTCTATGGTACCCAGACTAGGTCTACTAAGTCTGGGTACTGGTCTTGGTCTTGTGGGGGGGTCTCAGTCACTCTGGGGTACCCAGACCAGGTCTACTAAGTCTGGGTACTGGTCTTGGTCTCATGGGGGGGTCTCAGTCCCTCTATGGTACCCAGACCAGGTCTACTAAGTCTGGGTACTGGTCTTGGTCTCATGGGGGGGTCTCAGTCCCTCTATGGTACCCAGACCAGGTCTACTAAGTCTGGGTACTGGTCTTGGTCTCATGGGGGGGTCTCAGTCACTCCGGGGTACCCAGACCAGGTCTACTAAGTTTGGGTACTGGTCTTGGTCTCATGGGGGGTCTCAGTCCCTCTCTGGTACCCAGACCAGGTCTACTAAGTCCGGGTAAAGGTCTGGGTCCTGTAGGGGGGTCCCAGTCCCTCTGTGGTACCCAGACCAGGTCTACTAAGTCCTGGTAAAGGTCTTGGTCCTGTAGGGGGGTCTCAGTCACTCTGGGGTACCCAGACCAGGTCTACTAAGTCTGGGTACTGGTCTTGGTCTCATGGGGGGGTCTCAGTCCCTCTCTGGTACCCAGACCAGGTCTACTAAGTCCGGGTAAAGGTCTTGGTCCTGTAGGGGGGTCTCAGTCCCTCTCTGGTACCCAGACCAGGTCTACTAAGTCCGGGTAAAGGTCTGGGTCCTGTAGGGGGGTCTCAGTCCCTCTCTGGTACCCAGACCAGGTCTACTAAGTCTGGGTAAAGGTCTTGGTCCTGTAGGGGGGTCTCAGTCCCTCTCTGGTACCCAGACCAGGTCTACTAAGCCTGGGTACTGGTCTTGGTCTCATGGGGGGTCTCAGTCACTCACACAGACCCAGACCAGGACCACCAAGTCCGGGTACTGGTCTGGGTCTCGTGGGGGGGTCTCAGTCCCTCTCTGGTACCCAGACCAGGTCTACTAAGTCTGGGTACTGGTCTGGGTCTCATGGGGGGGTCTCAGTCACTCACTCAGACCCAGAGAAGGACCACCGAGCCTGGGTACTGGCCTTGGTCCTGAAGGGGGTCTCAGTCACTCACACAGACCCAGACCAGGACCACCAAGCCTGGGTACTGGTCTTGGTCTCGTGAAGGGGTCTCAGTCACTCTGGGGTACCCAGACCAGGACCACCAAGCCTGGGTACTGGTCTTGGTCTTGTGGGGGGGTCTCAGTCCCTCTGGGGTACCCAGACCAGGTCTACTAAGTCTGGGTACTGGTCTTGGTCTCATGGGGGGGTCTCAGTCCCTCTATGGTACCCAGACCAGGTCTACTAAGTCTGGGTACTGGTCTGGGTCTCATGGGGGGGTCTCAGTCCCTCTGGGGTACCCAGACCAGGTCTACTAAGTCTGGGTACTGGCCTTGGTCCTGAAGGGGGTCTCAGTCACTCACACAGACCCAGAGAAGGACCACCAAGTCTGTGTACTGGTCTTGGTCTTGTGGGGGGGTCTCAGTCCCTCTCTGGTACCCAGACCAGGTCTACTAAGTCTGGGTACTGGTCTTGGTCTCTTGGGGGGGTCTCAGTCCCTCTGGGGTACCCAGACCAGGTATACTAAGTCTGGGTACTGGTCTTGGTCTCATGGGGGGGTCTCAGTCACTCTGGGGTACCCAGACCAGGACCACCAAGTCTGGGTACTGGTCTTGGTCTCATGGGGGGTCTCAGTCCCTCTCTGGTACCCAGACCAGGTCTACTAAGTCTGGGTACTGGTCTTGGTCTCATGGGGGGGTCTCAGTCACTCTCTGGTACCCAGACCAGGTCTACTAAGTCTGGGTACTGGTCTGGGTCTCATGGGGGGGTCTCAGTCCCTCTGGGGTACCCAGACCAGGACCACCAAGCCTGGGTACTGGTCTTGGTCTCTTGGGGGGTCTCAGTCCCTCTCTGGTACCCAGACCAGGTCTACTAAGTCTGGGTACTGGTCTTGGTCTCATGGGGGGGTCTCAGTCACTCTCTGGTACCCAGACCAGGTCTACTAAGTCTGGGTACTGGTCTGGGTCTCATGGGGGGGTCTCAGTCCCTCTGGGGTACCCAGACCAGGACCACCAAGCCTGGGTACTGGTCTTGGTCTCTTGGGGGGTCTCAGTCCCTCTCTGGTACCCAGACCAGGTCTACTAAGTCTGGGTACTGGTCTTGGTCTCATGGGGGGGTCTCAGTCACTCTGGGGTACCCAGACCAGGTCTACTAAGTCTGGGTACTGGTCTTGGTCTCATGGGGGGGTCTCAGTCCCTCTGGGGTACCCAGACCAGGACCACCAAAGCATGGGTACTGGTCTTGGTCTTGTGGGGGGTCTCAGTCCCTCTGGGGTACCCAGACCAGGACCACCAAGCCTGGGTACTGGTCTTGGTCTCTTGGGGGGTCTCAGTCCCTCTCTGGTACCCAGACCAGGTCTACTAAGTCTGGGTACTGGTCTTGGTCTCATGGGGGGGTCTCAGTCACTCTGGGGTACCCAGACCAGGTCTACTAAGTCTGGGTACTGGTCTTGGTCTCATGGGGGGGTCTCAGTCCCTCTGGGGTACCCAGACCAGGACCACCAAAGCATGGGTACTGGTCTTGGTCTTGTGGGGGGTCTCAGTCCCTCTGGGGTACCCAGACCAGGACCACCAAGCCTGGGTACTGGTCTTGGTCTTGTGGGGGGGTCTCAGTCCCTCTGGGGTACCCAGAGAAGGACCACCAAGTCTGGGTACTGGTCTTGGTCTCATGGGGGGTCTCAGTCCCTCTATGGTACCCAGACTAGGTCTACTAAGTCTGGGTACTGGTCTTGGTCTTGTGGGGGGGTCTCAGTACCTCAGAGGTACCCAGACCAGGACCACCAAAGCCTGGGTACTGGTCTTGGTCTTGTGGGGGGGTCTCAGTCCCTCTGGGGTACCCAGAGAAGGACCACCAAGTCTGGGTACTGGTCTTGGTCTCATGGGGGGTCTCAGTCCCTCTATGGTACCCAGACTAGGTCTACTAAGTCCGGGTACTGGTCTTGGTCTCATGGGGGGGTCTCAGTCACTCTGGGGTACCCAGACCAGGTCTACTAAGTCTGGGTACTGGTCTTGGTCTCATGGGGGGGTCTCAGTCCCTCTATGGTACCCAGACCAGGTCTACTAAGTCTGGGTACTGGTCTTGGTCTCATGGGGGGGTCTCAGTCCCTCTATGGTACCCAGACCAGGTCTACTAAGTCTGGGTACTGGTCTTGGTCTCATGGGGGGGTCTCAGTCACTCCGGGGTACCCAGACCAGGTCTACTAAGTTTGGGTACTGGTCTTGGTCTCATGGGGGGTCTCAGTCCCTCTCTGGTACCCAGACCAGGTCTACTAAGTCCGGGTAAAGGTCTGGGTCCTGTAGGGGGGTCCCAGTCCCTCTGTGGTACCCAGACCAGGTCTACTAAGTCCTGGTAAAGGTCTTGGTCCTGTAGGGGGGTCTCAGTCACTCTGGGGTACCCAGACCAGGTCTACTAAGTCTGGGTACTGGTCTTGGTCTCATGGGGGGGTCTCAGTCCCTCTCTGGTACCCAGACCAGGTCTACTAAGTCCGGGTAAAGGTCTTGGTCCTGTAGGGGGGTCTCAGTCCCTCTCTGGTACCCAGACCAGGTCTACTAAGTCCGGGTAAAGGTCTGGGTCCTGTAGGGGGGTCTCAGTCCCTCTCTGGTACCCAGACCAGGTCTACTAAGTCTGGGTAAAGGTCTTGGTCCTGTAGGGGGGTCTCAGTCCCTCTCTGGTACCCAGACCAGGTCTACTAAGCCTGGGTACTGGTCTTGGTCTCATGGGGGGTCTCAGTCACTCACACAGACCCAGACCAGGACCACCAAGTCCGGGTACTGGTCTGGGTCTCGTGGGGGGGTCTCAGTCCCTCTCTGGTACCCAGACCAGGTCTACTAAGTCTGGGTACTGGTCTGGGTCTCATGGGGGGGTCTCAGTCACTCACTCAGACCCAGAGAAGGACCACCGAGCCTGGGTACTGGCCTTGGTCCTGAAGGGGGTCTCAGTCACTCACACAGACCCAGACCAGGACCACCAAGCCTGGGTACTGGTCTTGGTCTCGTGAAGGGGTCTCAGTCACTCTGGGGTACCCAGACCAGGACCACCAAGCCTGGGTACTGGTCTTGGTCTTGTGGGGGGGTCTCAGTCCCTCTGGGGTACCCAGACCAGGTCTACTAAGTCTGGGTACTGGTCTTGGTCTCATGGGGGGGTCTCAGTCCCTCTATGGTACCCAGACCAGGTCTACTAAGTCTGGGTACTGGTCTGGGTCTCATGGGGGGGTCTCAGTCCCTCTGGGGTACCCAGACCAGGTCTACTAAGTCTGGGTACTGGCCTTGGTCCTGAAGGGGGTCTCAGTCACTCACACAGACCCAGAGAAGGACCACCAAGTCTGTGTACTGGTCTTGGTCTTGTGGGGGGGTCTCAGTCCCTCTCTGGTACCCAGACCAGGTCTACTAAGTCTGGGTACTGGTCTTGGTCTCTTGGGGGGGTCTCAGTCCCTCTGGGGTACCCAGACCAGGTATACTAAGTCTGGGTACTGGTCTTGGTCTCATGGGGGGGTCTCAGTCACTCTGGGGTACCCAGACCAGGACCACCAAGTCTGGGTACTGGTCTTGGTCTCATGGGGGGTCTCAGTCCCTCTCTGGTACCCAGACCAGGTCTACTAAGTCTGGGTACTGGTCTTGGTCTCATGGGGGGGTCTCAGTCACTCTCTGGTACCCAGACCAGGTCTACTAAGTCTGGGTACTGGTCTGGGTCTCATGGGGGGGTCTCAGTCCCTCTGGGGTACCCAGACCAGGACCACCAAGCCTGGGTACTGGTCTTGGTCTCTTGGGGGGTCTCAGTCCCTCTCTGGTACCCAGACCAGGTCTACTAAGTCTGGGTACTGGTCTTGGTCTCATGGGGGGGTCTCAGTCACTCTCTGGTACCCAGACCAGGTCTACTAAGTCTGGGTACTGGTCTGGGTCTCATGGGGGGGTCTCAGTCCCTCTGGGGTACCCAGACCAGGACCACCAAGCCTGGGTACTGGTCTTGGTCTCTTGGGGGGTCTCAGTCCCTCTCTGGTACCCAGACCAGGTCTACTAAGTCTGGGTACTGGTCTTGGTCTCATGGGGGGGTCTCAGTCACTCTGGGGTACCCAGACCAGGTCTACTAAGTCTGGGTACTGGTCTTGGTCTCATGGGGGGGTCTCAGTCCCTCTGGGGTACCCAGACCAGGACCACCAAAGCATGGGTACTGGTCTTGGTCTTGTGGGGGGTCTCAGTCCCTCTGGGGTACCCAGACCAGGACCACCAAGCCTGGGTACTGGTCTTGGTCTCTTGGGGCGTCTCAGTCCCTCTCTGGTACCCAGACCAGGTCTACTAAGTCTGGGTACTGGTCTTGGTCTCATGGGGGGGTCTCAGTCACTCTGGGGTACCCAGACCAGGTCTACTAAGTCTGGGTACTGGTCTTGGTCTCATGGGGGGGTCTCAGTCCCTCTGGGGTACCCAGACCAGGACCACCAAAGCATGGGTACTGGTCTTGGTCTTGTGGGGGGTCTCAGTCCCTCTGGGGTACCCAGACCAGGACCACCAAGCCTGGGTACTGGTCTTGGTCTTGTGGGGGGGTCTCAGTCCCTCTGGGGTACCCAGAGAAGGACCACCAAGTCTGGGTACTGGTCTTGGTCTCATGGGGGGTCTCAGTCCCTCTATGGTACCCAGACTAGGTCTACTAAGTCTGGGTACTGGTCTTGGTCTTGTGGGGGGGTCTCAGTACCTCAGAGGTACCCAGACCAGGACCACCAAAGCCTGGGTACTGGTCTTGGTCTTGTGGGGGGGTCTCAGTCCCTCTGGGGTACCCAGAGAAGGACCACCAAGTCTGGGTACTGGTCTTGGTCTCATGGGGGGTCTCAGTCCCTCTATGGTACCCAGACTAGGTCTACTAAGTCTGGGTACTGGTCTTGGTCTTGTGGGGGGGTCTCAGTCACTCTGGGGTACCCAGACCAGGTCTACTAAGTCTGGGTACTGGTCTTGGTCTCATGGGGGGGTCTCAGTCCCTCTATGGTACCCAGACCAGGTCTACTAAGTCTGGGTACTGGTCTTGGTCTCATGGGGGGGTCTCAGTCCCTCTATGGTACCCAGACCAGGTATACTAAGTCTGGGTACTGGTCTTGGTCTCATGGGGGGGTCTCAGTCACTCCGGGGTACCCAGACCAGGTCTACTAAGTTTGGGTACTGGTCTTGGTCTCATGGGGGGTCTCAGTCCCTCTCTGGTACCCAGACCAGGTCTACTAAGTCCGGGTAAAGGTCTGGGTCCTGTAGGGGGGTCCCAGTCCCTCTGTGGTACCCAGACCAGGTCTACTAAGTCCTGGTAAAGGTCTTGGTCCTGTAGGGGGGTCTCAGTCACTCTGGGGTACCCAGACCAGGTCTACTAAGTCTGGGTACTGGTCTTGGTCTCATGGGGGGGTCTCAGTCCCTCTCTGGTACCCAGACCAGGTCTACTAAGTCCGGGTAAAGGTCTTGGTCCTGTAGGGGGGTCTCAGTCCCTCTCTGGTACCCAGACCAGGTCTACTAAGTCCGGGTAAAGGTCTGGGTCCTGTAGGGGGGTCTCAGTCCCTCTCTGGTACCCAGACCAGGTCTACTAAGTCTGGGTAAAGGTCTTGGTCCTGTAGGGGGGTCTCAGTCCCTCTCTGGTACCCAGACCAGGTCTACTAAGCCTGGGTACTGGTCTTGGTCTCATGGGGGGTCTCAGTCACTCACACAGACCCAGACCAGGACCACCAAGTCCGGGTACTGGTCTGGGTCTCGTGGGGGGGTCTCAGTCCCTCTCTGGTACCCAGACCAGGTCTACTAAGTCTGGGTACTGGTCTGGGTCTCATGGGGGGGTCTCAGTCACTCACTCAGACCCAGAGAAGGACCACCGAGCCTGGGTACTGGCCTTGGTCCTGAAGGGGGTCTCAGTCACTCACACAGACCCAGACCAGGACCACCAAGCCTGGGTACTGGTCTTGGTCTCGTGAAGGGGTCTCAGTCACTCTGGGGTACCCAGACCAGGACCACCAAGCCTGGGTACTGGTCTTGGTCTTGTGGGGGGGTCTCAGTCCCTCTGGGGTACCCAGACCAGGTCTACTAAGTCTGGGTACTGGTCTTGGTCTCATGGGGGGGTCTCAGTCCCTCTATGGTACCCAGACCAGGTCTACTAAGTCTGGGTACTGGTCTGGGTCTCATGGGGGGGTCTCAGTCCCTCTGGGGTACCCAGACCAGGTCTACTAAGTCTGGGTACTGGCCTTGGTCCTGAAGGGGGTCTCAGTCACTCACACAGACCCAGAGAAGGACCACCAAGTCTGTGTACTGGTCTTGGTCTTGTGGGGGGGTCTCAGTCCCTCTCTGGTACCCAGACCAGGTCTACTAAGTCTGGGTACTGGTCTTGGTCTCTTGGGGGGGTCTCAGTCCCTCTGGGGTACCCAGACCAGGTATACTAAGTCTGGGTACTGGTCTTGGTCTCATGGGGGGGTCTCAGTCACTCTGGGGTACCCAGACCAGGACCACCAAGTCTGGGTACTGGTCTTGGTCTCATGGGGGGTCTCAGTCCCTCTCTGGTACCCAGACCAGGTCTACTAAGTCTGGGTACTGGTCTTGGTCTCATGGGGGGGTCTCAGTCACTCTCTGGTACCCAGACCAGGTCTACTAAGTCTGGGTACTGGTCTGGGTCTCATGGGGGGGTCTCAGTCCCTCTGGGGTACCCAGACCAGGACCACCAAGCCTGGGTACTGGTCTTGGTCTCTTGGGGGGTCTCAGTCCCTCTCTGGTACCCAGACCAGGTCTACTAAGTCTGGGTACTGGTCTTGGTCTCATGGGGGGGTCTCAGTCACTCTCTGGTACCCAGACCAGGTCTACTAAGTCTGGGTACTGGTCTGGGTCTCATGGGGGGGTCTCAGTCCCTCTGGGGTACCCAGACCAGGACCACCAAGCCTGGGTACTGGTCTTGGTCTCTTGGGGGGTCTCAGTCCCTCTCTGGTACCCAGACCAGGTCTACTAAGTCTGGGTACTGGTCTTGGTCTCATGGGGGGGTCTCAGTCACTCTGGGGTACCCAGACCAGGTCTACTAAGTCTGGGTACTGGTCTTGGTCTCATGGGGGGGTCTCAGTCCCTCTGGGGTACCCAGACCAGGACCACCAAAGCATGGGTACTGGTCTTGGTCTTGTGGGGGGTCTCAGTCCCTCTGGGGTACCCAGACCAGGACCACCAAGCCTGGGTACTGGTCTTGGTCTCTTGGGGGGTCTCAGTCCCTCTCTCGTACCCAGACCAGGTCTACTAAGTCTGGGTACTGGTCTTGGTCTCATGGGGGGGTCTCAGTCACTCTGGGGTACCCAGACCAGGTCTACTAAGTCTGGGTACTGGTCTTGGTCTCATGGGGGGGTCTCAGTCCCTCTGGGGTACCCAGACCAGGACCACCAAAGCATGGGTACTGGTCTTGGTCTTGTGGGGGGTCTCAGTCCCTCTGGGGTACCCAGACCAGGACCACCAAGCCTGGGTACTGGTCTTGGTCTTGTGGGGGGGTCTCAGTCCCTCTGGGGTACCCAGAGAAGGACCACCAAGTCTGGGTACTGGTCTTGGTCTCATGGGGGGTCTCAGTCCCTCTATGGTACCCAGACTAGGTCTACTAAGTCTGGGTACTGGTCTTGGTCTTGTGGGGGGGTCTCAGTACCTCAGAGGTACCCAGACCAGGACCACCAAAGCCTGGGTACTGGTCTTGGTCTTGTGGGGGGGTCTCAGTCCCTCTGGGGTACCCAGAGAAGGACCACCAAGTCTGGGTACTGGTCTTGGTCTCATGGGGGGTCTCAGTCCCTCTATGGTACCCAGACTAGGTCTACTAAGTCCGGGTACTGGTCTTGGTCTCATGGGGGGGTCTCAGTCACTCTGGGGTACCCAGACCAGGTCTACTAAGTCTGGGTACTGGTCTTGGTCTCATGGGGGGGTCTCAGTCCCTCTATGGTACCCAGACCAGGTCTACTAAGTCTGGGTACTGGTCTTGGTCTCATGGGGGGGTCTCAGTCCCTCTATGGTACCCAGACCAGGTCTACTAAGTCTGGGTACTGGTCTTGGTCTCATGGGGGGGTCTCAGTCACTCCGGGGTACCCAGACCAGGTCTACTAAGTTTGGGTACTGGTCTTGGTCTCATGGGGGGTCTCAGTCCCTCTCTGGTACCCAGACCAGGTCTACTAAGTCCGGGTAAAGGTCTGGGTCCTGTAGGGGGGTCCCAGTCCCTCTGTGGTACCCAGACCAGGTCTACTAAGTCCTGGTAAAGGTCTTGGTCCTGTAGGGGGGTCTCAGTCACTCTGGGGTACCCAGACCAGGTCTACTAAGTCTGGGTACTGGTCTTGGTCTCATGGGGGGGTCTCAGTCCCTCTCTGGTACCCAGACCAGGTCTACTAAGTCCGGGTAAAGGTCTTGGTCCTGTAGGGGGGTCTCAGTCCCTCTCTGGTACCCAGACCAGGTCTACTAAGTCCGGGTAAAGGTCTGGGTCCTGTAGGGGGGTCTCAGTCCCTCTCTGGTACCCAGACCAGGTCTACTAAGTCTGGGTAAAGGTCTTGGTCCTGTAGGGGGGTCTCAGTCCCTCTCTGGTACCCAGACCAGGTCTACTAAGCCTGGGTACTGGTCTTGGTCTCATGGGGGGTCTCAGTCACTCACACAGACCCAGACCAGGACCACCAAGTCCGGGTACTGGTCTGGGTCTCGTGGGGGGGTCTCAGTCCCTCTCTGGTACCCAGACCAGGTCTACTAAGTCTGGGTACTGGTCTGGGTCTCATGGGGGGGTCTCAGTCACTCACTCAGACCCAGAGAAGGACCACCGAGCCTGGGTACTGGCCTTGGTCCTGAAGGGGGTCTCAGTCACTCACACAGACCCAGACCAGGACCACCAAGCCTGGGTACTGGTCTTGGTCTCGTGAAGGGGTCTCAGTCACTCTGGGGTACCCAGACCAGGACCACCAAGCCTGGGTACTGGTCTTGGTCTTGTGGGGGGGTCTCAGTCCCTCTGGGGTACCCAGACCAGGTCTACTAAGTCTGGGTACTGGTCTTGGTCTCATGGGGGGGTCTCAGTCCCTCTATGGTACCCAGACCAGGTCTACTAAGTCTGGGTACTGGTCTGGGTCTCATGGGGGGGTCTCAGTCCCTCTGGGGTACCCAGACCAGGTCTACTAAGTCTGGGTACTGGCCTTGGTCCTGAAGGGGGTCTCAGTCACTCACACAGACCCAGAGAAGGACCACCAAGTCTGTGTACTGGTCTTGGTCTTGTGGGGGGGTCTCAGTCCCTCTCTGGTACCCAGACCAGGTCTACTAAGTCTGGGTACTGGTCTTGGTCTCTTGGGGGGGTCTCAGTCCCTCTGGGGTACCCAGACCAGGTATACTAAGTCTGGGTACTGGTCTTGGTCTCATGGGGGGGTCTCAGTCACTCTGGGGTACCCAGACCAGGACCACCAAGTCTGGGTACTGGTCTTGGTCTCATGGGGGGTCTCAGTCCCTCTCTGGTACCCAGACCAGGTCTACTAAGTCTGGGTACTGGTCTTGGTCTCATGGGGGGGGTCTCAGTCACTCTCTGGTACCCAGACCAGGTCTACTAAGTCTGGGTACTGGTCTGGGTCTCATGGGGGGGTCTCAGTCCCTCTGGGGTACCCAGACCAGGACCACCAAGCCTGGGTACTGGTCTTGGTCTCTTGGGGGGTCTCAGTCCCTCTCTGGTACCCAGACCAGGTCTACTAAGTCTGGGTACTGGTCTTGGTCTCATGGGGGGGTCTCAGTCACTCTCTGGTACCCAGACCAGGTCTACTAAGTCTGGGTACTGGTCTGGGTCTCATGGGGGGGTCTCAGTCCCTCTGGGGTACCCAGACCAGGACCACCAAGCCTGGGTACTGGTCTTGGTCTCTTGGGGGGTCTCAGTCCCTCTCTGGTACCCAGACCAGGTCTACTAAGTCTGGGTACTGGTCTTGGTCTCATGGGGGGGTCTCAGTCACTCTGGGGTACCCAGACCAGGTCTACTAAGTCTGGGTACTGGTCTTGGTCTCATGGGGGGGTCTCAGTCCCTCTGGGGTACCCAGACCAGGACCACCAAAGCATGGGTACTGGTCTTGGTCTTGTGGGGGGTCTCAGTCCCTCTGGGGTACCCAGACCAGGACCACCAAGCCTGGGTACTGGTCTTGGTCTCTTGGGGGGTCTCAGTCCCTCTCTGGTACCCAGACCAGGTCTACTAAGTCTGGGTACTGGTCTTGGTCTCATGGGGGGGTCTCAGTCACTCTGGGGTACCCAGACCAGGTCTACTAAGTCTGGGTACTGGTCTTGGTCTCATGGGGGGGTCTCAGTCCCTCTGGGGTACCCAGACCAGGACCACCAAAGCATGGGTACTGGTCTTGGTCTTGTGGGGGGTCTCAGTCCCTCTGGGGTACCCAGACCAGGACCACCAAGCCTGGGTACTGGTCTTGGTCTTGTGGGGGGGTCTCAGTCCCTCTGGGGTACCCAGAGAAGGACCACCAAGTCTGGGTACTGGTCTTGGTCTCATGGGGGGTCTCAGTCCCTCTATGGTACCCAGACTAGGTCTACTAAGTCTGGGTACTGGTCTTGGTCTTGTGGGGGGGTCTCAGTACCTCAGAGGTACCCAGACCAGGACCACCAAAGCCTGGGTACTGGTCTTGGTCTTGTGGGGGGGTCTCAGTCCCTCTGGGGTACCCAGAGAAGGACCACCAAGTCTGGGTACTGGTCTTGGTCTCATGGGGGGTCTCAGTCCCTCTATGGTACCCAGACTAGGTCTACTAAGTCTGGGTACTGGTCTTGGTCTTGTGGGGGGGTCTCAGTCACTCTGGGGTACCCAGACCAGGTCTACTAAGTCTGGGTACTGGTCTTGGTCTCATGGGGGGGTCTCAGTCCCTCTATGGTACCCAGACCAGGTCTACTAAGTCTGGGTACTGGTCTTGGTCTCATGGGGGGTCACAGTCACTCACTCAGACCCAGAGAAGGACCACCAAGTCTGGGTACTGGTCTTGGTCTCATGGGGGGGTCTCAGTCCCTCTATGGTACCCAGACCAGGTCTACTAAGTCTGGGTACTGGTCTGGGTCTCATGGGGGGGTCTCAGTCCCTCTATGGTACCCAGACCAGGACCACCGAGCCTGGGTACTGGCCTTGGTCCTGAAGGGGGTCTCAGTCACTCACACAGACCCAGAGAAGGACCACCAAGCCTGGGTACTGGTCTGGGTCTCATGGGGGGTCTCAGTCACTCAGCTAGACCCAGACCAGGTCTACTAAGTCCGGGTACTGGTCTTGGTCTTGTGGGGGGGTCTCAGTCACTCAGAGGTACCCAGACCAGGACCACCAAAGCCTGGGTACTGGTCTTGGTCTCATGGGGGGTCTCAGTCTCTCTGGGGTACCCAGACCAGGTCTACTAAGTCTGGGTAAAGGTCTGGGTCTCATGGGGGGGTCTCAGTCCCTCTCTGGTACCCAGACCAGGTCTACTAAGTCTGGGTAAAGGTCTGGGTCTCATGGGGGGGGTCTCAGTCCCTCTCTGGTACCCAGACCAGGTCTACTAAGTCTGGGTACTGGTCTTGGTCTCATGGGGGGGTCTCAGTCACTCTGGGGTACCCAGACCAGGACCACCAAGCCTGGGTACTGGTCTTGGTCTTGTGGGGGGGTCTCAGTCCCTCTGGGGTACCCAGACCAGGTCTACTAAGTCTGGGTACTGGTCTTGGTCTCATGGGGGGGTCTCAGTCACTCTATGGTACCCAGACCAGGTCTACTAAGTCTGGGTACTGGTCTTGGTCTCATGGGGGGTCTCAGTCCCTCTCTGGTACCCAGACCAGGTCTACTAAGTCTGGGTACTGGTCTTGGTCTTGTGGGGGGGTCTCAGTCACTCAGAGGTACCCAGACCAGGACCACCAAGCCTGGGTACTGGTCTTGGTCTTGTGGGGGGGTCTCAGTCCCTCTGGGGTACCCAGAGAAGGACCACCAAGCCTGGGTACTGGCCTTGGTCCTGAAAGGAGTCTCAGTCCCTCTCTGGTACCCAGACCAGGTCTCCTAAGTCTGGGTAAAGGTCTGGGTCTCATGGGGGGGTCTCAGTCCCTCTCTGGTACCCAGACCAGGTCTACTAAGTCTGGGTACTGGTCTTGGTCTCATGGGGGGGTCTCAGTCACTCTATGGTACCCAGACCAGGTCTACTAAGTCTGGGTACTGGTCTTGGTCTCATGGGGGGTCTCAGTCCCTCTATGGTACCCAGACCAGGTCTACTAAGTCTGGGTACTGGTCTTGGTCTCATGGGGGGGTCTCAGTCACTCTGGGGTACCCAGACCAGGTCTACTAAGTCTGGGTACTGGTCTTGGTCTCATGGGGGGGTCTCAGTCCCTCTATGGTACCCAGACCAGGTCTACTAAGTCTGGGTACTGGTCTTGGTCTCATGGGGGGGTCTCAGTCACTCTGGGGTACCCAGACCAGGTCTACTAAGTCTGGGTACTGGTCTTGGTCTCATGGGGGGGTCTCAGTCCCTCTATGGTACCCAGACCAGGTCTACTAAGTCTGGGTACTGGTCTTGGTCTCATGGGGGGTCACAGTCACTCACTCAGACCCAGAGAAGGACCACCAAGTCTGGGTACTGGTCTTGGTCTCATGGGGGGTCACAGTCACTCACTCAGACCCAGAGAAGGACCACCAAGTCTGGGTACTGGTCTTGGTCTTGTGGGGGGGTCCTCAGTCCCTCTATGGTACCCAGAGAAGGACCACCAAGTCTGGGTACTGGTCTGGGTCTCATGGGGGGTCTCAGTCACTCTGGGGTACCCAGACCAGGACCACCAAGTCTGGGTACTGGTCTTGGTCTCATGGGGGGTCTCAGTCCCTCTCTGGTACCCAGACCAGGTCTACTAAGTCTGGGTACTGGTCTTGGTCTCATGGGGGGGTCTCAGTCACTCTCTGGTACCCAGACCAGGTCTACTAAGTCTGGGTACTGGTCTGGGTCTCATGGGGGGGTCTCAGTCCCTCTGGGGTACCCAGACCAGGACCACCAAGCCTGGGTACTGGTCTTGGTCTCTTGGGGGGTCTCAGTCCCTCTCTGGTACCCAGACCAGGTCTACTAAGTCTGGGTACTGGTCTTGGTCTCATGGGGGGGTCTCAGTCACTCTCTGGTACCCAGACCAGGTCTACTAAGTCTGGGTACTGGTCTGGGTCTCATGGGGGGGTCTCAGTCCCTCTGGGGTACCCAGACCAGGACCACCAAGCCTGGGTACTGGTCTTGGTCTCTTGGGGGGTCTCAGTCCCTCTCTGGTACCCAGACCAGGTCTACTAAGTCTGGGTACTGGTCTTGGTCTCATGGGGGGGTCTCAGTCACTCTGGGGTACCCAGACCAGGTCTACTAAGTCTGGGTACTGGTCTTGGTCTCATGGGGGGGTCTCAGTCCTCTGGGGTACCCAGACCAGGACCACCAAAGCATGGGTACTGGTCTTGGTCTTGTGGGGGGTCTCAGTCCCTCTGGGGTACCCAGACCAGGACCACCAAGCCTGGGTACTGGTCTTGGTCTCTTGGGGCGTCTCAGTCCCTCTCTGGTACCCAGACCAGGTCTACTAAGTCTGGGTACTGGTCTTGGTCTCATGGGGGGGTCTCAGTCACTCTGGGGTACCCAGACCAGGTCTACTAAGTCTGGGTACTGGTCTTGGTCTCATGGGGGGGTCTCAGTCCCTCTGGGGTACCCAGACCAGGACCACCAAAGCATGGGTACTGGTCTTGGTCTTGTGGGGGGTCTCAGTCCCTCTGGGGTACCCAGACCAGGACCACCAAGCCTGGGTACTGGTCTTGGTCTTGTGGGGGGGTCTCAGTCCCTCTGGGGTACCCAGAGAAGGACCACCAAGTCTGGGTACTGGTCTTGGTCTCATGGGGGGTCTCAGTCCCTCTATGGTACCCAGACTAGGTCTACTAAGTCTGGGTACTGGTCTTGGTCTTGTGGGGGGGTCTCAGTACCTCAGAGGTACCCAGACCAGGACCACCAAAGCCTGGGTACTGGTCTTGGTCTTGTGGGGGGGTCTCAGTCCCTCTGGGGTACCCAGAGAAGGACCACCAAGTCTGGGTACTGGTCTTGGTCTCATGGGGGGTCTCAGTCCCTCTATGGTACCCAGACTAGGTCTACTAAGTCTGGGTACTGGTCTTGGTCTTGTGGGGGGGTCTCAGTCACTCTGGGGTACCCAGACCAGGTCTACTAAGTCTGGGTACTGGTCTTGGTCTCATGGGGGGGTCTCAGTCCCTCTATGGTACCCAGACCAGGTCTACTAAGTCTGGGTACTGGTCTTGGTCTCATGGGGGGGTCTCAGTCCCTCTATGGTACCCAGACCAGGTCTACTAAGTCTGGGTACTGGTCTTGGTCTCATGGGGGGGTCTCAGTCACTCCGGGGTACCCAGACCAGGTCTACTAAGTTTGGGTACTGGTCTTGGTCTCATGGGGGGTCTCAGTCCCTCTCTGGTACCCAGACCAGGTCTACTAAGTCCGGGTAAAGGTCTGGGTCCTGTAGGGGGGTCCCAGTCCCTCTGTGGTACCCAGACCAGGTCTACTAAGTCCTGGTAAAGGTCTTGGTCCTGTAGGGGGGTCTCAGTCACTCTGGGGTACCCAGACCAGGTCTACTAAGTCTGGGTACTGGTCTTGGTCTCATGGGGGGGTCTCAGTCCCTCTCTGGTACCCAGACCAGGTCTACTAAGTCCGGGTAAAGGTCTTGGTCTGTAGGGGGGTCTCAGTCCCTCTCTGGTACCCAGACCAGGTCTACTAAGTCCGGGTAAAGGTCTGGGTCCTGTAGGGGGGTCTCAGTCCCTCTCTGGTACCCAGACCAGGTCTACTAAGTCTGGGTAAAGGTCTTGGTCCTGTTAGGGGGGTCTCAGTCCCTCTCTGGTACCCAGACCAGGTCTACTAAGCCTGGGTACTGTCTTGGTCTCATGGGGGGTCTCAGTCACTCACACAGACCCAGACCAGGACCACCAAGTCCGGGTACTGTCTGGGTCTCGTGGGGGGGTCTCAGTCCCTCTCTGGTACCCAGACCAGGTCTACTAAGTCTGGGTACTGGTCCTGGGTCTCATGGGGGGGTCTCAGTCACTCACTCAGACCCAGAGAAGGACCACCGAGCCTGGGTACTGGCCTTGGTCCTGAAGGGGGTCTCAGTCACTCACACAGACCCAGACCAGGACCACCAAGCTGGGTACTGGTCTTGGTCTCGTGAAGGGGTCTCAGTCACTCTGGGGTACCCAGACCAGGACCACCAAGCCTGGGTACTGGTCTTGGTCTTGTGGGGGGGTCTCAGTCCCTCTGGGGTACCCAGACCAGGTCTACTAAGTCTGGGTACTGGTCTTGGTCTCATGGGGGGGTCTCAGTCCCTCTATGGTACCCAGACCAGGTCTACTAAGTCTGGGTACTGGTCTGGGTCTCATGGGGGGGGTCTCAGTCCCTCTGGGGTACCCAGACCAGGTCTACTAAGTCTGGGTACTGGCCTTGGTCCTGAAGGGGGTCTCAGTCACTCACACAGACCCAGAGAAGGACCACCAAGTCTGTGTACTGGTCTTGGTCTTGTGGGGGGGTCTCAGTCCCTCTCTGGTACCCAGACCAGGTCTACTAAGTCTGGGTACTGGTCTTGGTCTCTTGGGGGGGTCTCAGTCCCTCTGGGGTACCCAGACCAGGTATACTAAGTCTGGGTACTGGTCTTGGTCTCATGGGGGGGTCTCAGTCACTCTGGGGTACCCAGACCAGGACCACCAAGTCTGGGTACTGGTCTTGGTCTCATGGGGGGTCCTCAGTCCCTCTCTGGTACCCAGACCAGGTCTACTAAGTCTGGGTACTGGTCTTGGTCTCATGGGGGGGTCTCAGTCACTCTCTGGTACCCAGACCAGGTCTACTAAGTCTGGGTACTGGTCTGGGTCTCATGGGGGGGTCTCAGTCCCTCTGGGGTACCCAGACCAGGACCACCAAGCCTGGGTACTGGTCTTGGTCTCTTGGGGGGTCTCAGTCCCTCTCTGGTACCCAGACCAGGTCTACTAAGTCTGGGTACTGGTCTTGGTCTCATGGGGGGGTCTCAGTCACTCTCTGGTACCCAGACCAGGTCTACTAAGTCTGGGTACTGGTCTGGGTCTCATGGGGGGGTCTCAGTCCCTCTGGGGTACCCAGACCAGGACCACCAAGCCTGGGTACTGGTCTTGGTCTCTTGGGGGGTCTCAGTCCCTCTCTGGTACCCAGACCAGGTCTACTAAGTCTGGGTACTGGTCTTGGTCTCATGGGGGGGTCTCAGTCACTCTGGGGTACCCAGACCAGGTCTACTAAGTCTGGGTACTGGTCTTGGTCTCATGGGGGGGTCTCAGTCCCTCTGGGGTACCCAGACCAGGACCACCAAAGCATGGGTACTGGTCTTGGTCTTGTGGGGGGTCTCAGTCCCTCTGGGGTACCCAGACCAGGACCACCAAGCCTGGGTACTGGTCTTGGTCTCTTGGGGGGTCTCAGTCCCTCTCTGGTACCCAGACCAGGTCTACTAAGTCTGGGTACTGGTCTTGGTCTCATGGGGGGGTCTCAGTCACTCTGGGGTACCCAGACCAGGTCTACTAAGTCTGGGTACTGGTCTTGGTCTCATGGGGGGGGTCTCAGTCCCTCTGGGGTACCCAGACCAGGACCACCAAAGCATGGGTACTGGTCTTGGTCTTGTGGGGGGTCTCAGTCCCTCTGGGGTACCCAGACCAGGACCACCAAGCCTGGGTACTGGTCTTGGTCTTGTGGGGGGGTCTCAGTCCCTCTGGGGTACCCAGAGAAGGACCACCAAGTCTGGGTACTGGTCTTGGTCTCATGGGGGGTCTCAGTCCCTCTATGGTACCCAGACTAGGTCTACTAAGTCTGGGTACTGGTCTTGGTCTTGTGGGGGGGTCTCAGTACCTCAGAGGTACCCAGACCAGGACCACCAAAGCCTGGGTACTGGTCTTGGTCTTGTGGGGGGGTCTCAGTCCCTCTGGGGTACCCAGAGAAGGACCACCAAGTCTGGGTACTGGTCTTGGTCTCATGGGGGGTCTCAGTCCCTCTATGGTACCCAGACTAGGTCTACTAAGTCCGGGTACTGGTCTTGGTCTCATGGGGGGGTCTCAGTCACTCTGGGGTACCCAGACCAGGTCTACTAAGTCTGGGTACTGGTCTTGGTCTCATGGGGGGGTCTCAGTCCCTCTATGGTACCCAGACCAGGTCTACTAAGTCTGGGTACTGGTCTTGGTCTCATGGGGGGGTCTCAGTCCCTCTATGGTACCCAGACCAGGTCTACTAAGTCTGGGTACTGGTCTTGGTCTCATGGGGGGGTCTCAGTCACTCCGGGGTACCCAGACCAGGTCTACTAAGTTTGGGTACTGGTCTTGGTCTCATGGGGGGTCTCAGTCCCTCTCTGGTACCCAGACCAGGTCTACTAAGTCCGGGTAAAGGTCTGGGTCCTGTAGGGGGGTCCCAGTCCCTCTGTGGTACCCAGACCAGGTCTACTAAGTCCTGGTAAAGGTCTTGGTCCTGTAGGGGGGTCTCAGTCACTCTGGGGTACCCAGACCAGGTCTACTAAGTCTGGGTACTGGTCTTGGTCTCATGGGGGGGTCTCAGTCCCTCTCTGGTACCCAGACCAGGTCTACTAAGTCCGGGTAAAGGTCTTGGTCCTGTAGGGGGGTCTCAGTCCCTCTCTGGTACCCAGACCAGGTCTACTAAGTCCGGGTAAAGGTCTGGGTCCTGTAGGGGGGTCTCAGTCCCTCTCTGGTACCCAGACCAGGTCTACTAAGTCTGGGTAAAGGTCTTGGTCCTGTAGGGGGGTCTCAGTCCCTCTCTGGTACCCAGACCAGGTCTACTAAGCCTGGGTACTGGTCTTGGTCTCATGGGGGGTCTCAGTCACTCACACAGACCCAGACCAGGACCACCAAGTCCGGGTACTGGTCTGGGTCTCGTGGGGGGGTCTCAGTCCCTCTCTGGTACCCAGACCAGGTCTACTAAGTCTGGGTACTGGTCTGGGTCTCATGGGGGGGTCTCAGTCACTCACTCAGACCCAGAGAAGGACCACCGAGCCTGGGTACTGGCCTTGGTCCTGAAGGGGGTCTCAGTCACTCACACAGACCCAGACCAGGACCACCAAGCCTGGGTACTGGTCTTGGTCTCGTGAAGGGGTCTCAGTCACTCTGGGGTACCCAGACCAGGACCACCAAGCCTGGGTACTGGTCTTGGTCTTGTGGGGGGGTCTCAGTCCCTCTGGGGTACCCAGACCAGGTCTACTAAGTCTGGGTACTGGTCTTGGTCTCATGGGGGGGTCTCAGTCCCTCTATGGTACCCAGACCAGGTCTACTAAGTCTGGGTACTGGTCTGGGTCTCATGGGGGGGTCTCAGTCCCTCTGGGGTACCCAGACCAGGTCTACTAAGTCTGGGTACTGGCCTTGGTCCTGAAGGGGGTCTCAGTCACTCACACAGACCCAGAGAAGGACCACCAAGTCTGTGTACTGGTCTTGGTCTTGTGGGGGGGTCTCAGTCCCTCTCTGGTACCCAGACCAGGTCTACTAAGTCTGGGTACTGGTCTTGGTCTCTTGGGGGGGTCTCAGTCCCTCTGGGGTACCCAGACCAGGTATACTAAGTCTGGGTACTGGTCTTGGTCTCATGGGGGGGTCTCAGTCACTCTGGGGTACCCAGACCAGGACCACCAAGTCTGGGTACTGGTCTTGGTCTCATGGGGGGTCTCAGTCCCTCCTCTGGTATCTGGTACCCAGACCAGGTCTACTAAGTCTGGGTACTGGTCTTGGTCTCATGGGGGGTCTCAGTCACTCTCTGGGGGGGGGGGGGGGTACCCAGACCAGGTCTACTAAGTCTGGGTACTGGTCTGGGTCTCATGGGGGGGTCTCAGTCCCTCTGGGGTACCCAGACCAGGACCACCAAGCCTGGGTACTGGTCTTGGTCTCTTGGGGGTCTCAGTCCCTCTCTGGTACCCAGACCAGGTCTACTAAGTCTGGGTACTGGTCTTGGTCTCATGGGGGGGTCTCAGTCACTCTCTGTACCCAGACCAGGTCTACTAAGTCTGGGTACTGGTCTGGGTCTCATGGGGGGGGTCTCAGTCCCTCTGGGGTACCCAGACCAGGACCACCAAGCCTGGGTACTGGTCTTGGTCTCTTGGGGGGTCTCAGTCCCTCTCTGGTACCAGACCAGGTCTACTAAGTCTGGGTACTGGTCTTGGTCTCATGGGGGGGTCTCAGTCACTCTGGGGTACCCAGACCAGGTCTACTAAGTCTGGGTACTGGTCTTGGTCTCATGGGGGGGTCTCAGTCCCTCTGGGGTACCCAGACCAGGACCACCAAAGCATGGGTACTGGTCTTGGTCTTGTGGGGGGTCTCAGTCCCTCTGGGGTACCCAGACCAGGACCACCAAGCCTGGGTACTGGTCTTGGTCTCTTGGGGCGTCTCAGTCCCTCTCTGGTACCCAGACCAGGTCTACTAAGTCTGGGTACTGGTCTTGGTCTCATGGGGGGGTCTCAGTCACTCTGGGGTACCCAGACCAGGTCTACTAAGTCTGGGTACTGGTCTTGGTCTCATGGGGGGGTCTCAGTCCCTCTGGGGTACCCAGACCAGGACCACCAAAGCATGGGTACTGGTCTTGGTCTTGTGGGGGGTCTCAGTCCCTCTGGGGTACCCAGACCAGGACCACCAAGCCTGGGTACTGGTCTTGGTCTTGTGGGGGGGGTCTCAGTCCCTCTGGGGTACCCAGAGAAGGACCACCAAGTCTGGGTACTGGTCTTGGTCTCATGGGGGGTCTCAGTCCCTCTATGGTACCCAGACTAGGTCTACTAAGTCTGGGTACTGGTCTTGGTCTTGTGGGGGGGTCTCAACTGGTCTTGGTCTTGTGGGGGGGTCTCAGTACCTCAGAGGTACCCAGACCAGGACCACCAAAGCCTGGGTACTGGTCTTGGTCTTGTGGGGGGGTCTCAGTCCCTCTGGGGTACCCAGAGAAGGACCACCAAGTCTGGGTACTGGTCTTGGTCTCATGGGGGGTCTCAGTCCCTCTATGGTACCCAGACTAGGTCTACTAAGTCTGGGTACTGGTCTTGGTCTTGTGGGGGGGGTCTCAGTCACTCTGGGGTACCCAGACCAGGTCTACTAAGTCTGGGTACTGGTCTTGGTCTCATGGGGGGGTCTCAGTCCCTCTATGGTACCCAGACCAGGTCTACTAAGTCTGGGTACTGGTCTTGGTCTCATGGGGGGGTCTCAGTCCCTCTATGGTACCCAGACCAGGTCTACTAAGTCTGGGTACTGGTCTTGGTCTCATGGGGGGGGTCTCAGTCACTCCGGGGTACCCAGACCAGGTCTACTAAGTTTGGGTACTGGTCTTGGTCTCATGGGGGGTCTCAGTCCCTCTCTGGTACCCAGACCAGGTCTACTAAGTCCGGGTAAAGGTCTGGGTCCTGTAGGGGGGTCCCAGTCCCTCTGTGGTACCCAGACCAGGTCTACTAAGTCCTGGTAAAGGTCTTGGTCCTGTAGGGGGGTCTCAGTCACTCTGGGGTACCCAGACCAGGTCTACTAAGTCTGGGTACTGGTCTTGGTCTCATGGGGGGGTCTCAGTCCCTCTCTGGTACCCAGACCAGGTCTACTAAGTCCGGGTAAAGGTCTTGGTCCTGTAGGGGGGTCTCAGTCCCTCTCTGGTACCCAGACCAGGTCTACTAAGTCCGGGTAAAGGTCTGGGTCCTGTAGGGGGGTCTCAGTCCCTCTCTGGTACCCAGACCAGGTCTACTAAGTCTGGGTAAAGGTCTTGGTCCTGTAGGGGGGTCTCAGTCCCTCTCTGGTACCCAGACCAGGTCTACTAAGCCTGGGTACTGGTCTTGGTCTCATGGGGGGTCTCAGTCACTCACACAGACCCAGACCAGGACCACCAAGTCCGGGGTACTGGTCTGGGTCTCGTGGGGGGGTCTCAGTCCCTCTCTGGTACCCAGACCAGGTCTACTAAGTCTGGGTACTGGTCTGGGTCTCATGGGGGGGTCTCAGTCACTCACTCAGACCCAGAGAAGGACCACCGAGCCTGGGTACTGGCCTTGGTCCTGAAGGGGGTCTCAGTCACTCACACAGACCCAGACCAGGACCACCAAGCCTGGGTACTGGTCTTGGTCTCGTGAAGGGGTCTCAGTCACTCTGGGGTACCCAGACCAGGACCACCAAGCCTGGGTACTGGTCTTGGTCTTGTGGGGGGGTCTCAGTCCCTCTGGGGTACCCAGACCAGGTCTACTAAGTCTGGGTACTGGTCTTGGTCTCATGGGGGGGTCTCAGTCCCTCTATGGTACCCAGACCAGGTCTACTAAGTCTGGGTACTGGTCTGGGTCTCATGGGGGGGTCTCAGTCCCTCTGGGGTACCCAGACCAGGTCTACTAAGTCTGGGTACTGGCCTTGGTCCTGAAGGGGGTCTCAGTCACTCACACAGACCCAGAGAAGGACCACCAAGTCTGTGTACTGGTCTTGGTCTTGTGGGGGGGTCTCAGTCCCTCTCTGGTACCCAGACCAGGTCTACTAAGTCTGGGTACTGGTCTTGGTCTCTTGGGGGGGTCTCAGTCCCTCTGGGGTACCCAGACCAGGTATACTAAGTCTGGGTACTGGTCTTGGTCTCATGGGGGGGTCTCAGTCACTCTGGGGTACCCAGACCAGGACCACCAAGTCTGGGTACTGGTCTTGGTCTCATGGGGGGTCTCAGTCCCTCTCTGGTACCCAGACCAGGTCTACTAAGTCTGGGTACTGGTCTTGGTCTCATGGGGGGGTCTCAGTCACTCTCTGGTACCCAGACCAGGTCTACTAAGTCTGGGTACTGGTCTGGGTCTCATGGGGGGGTCTCAGTCCCTCTGGGGTACCCAGACCAGGACCACCAAGCCTGGGTACTGGTCTTGGTCTCTTGGGGGGTCTCAGTCCCTCTCTGGTACCCAGACCAGGTCTACTAAGTCTGGGTACTGGTCTTGGTCTCATGGGGGGGTCTCAGTCACTCTCTGGTACCCAGACCAGGTCTACTAAGTCTGGGTACTGGTCTGGGTCTCATGGGGGGGGTCTCAGTCCCTCTGGGGTACCCAGACCAGGACCACCAAGCCTGGGTACTGGTCTTGGTCTCTTGGGGGGTCTCAGTCCCTCTCTGGTACCCAGACCAGGTCTACTAAGTCTGGGTACTGGTCTTGGTCTCATGGGGGGGTCTCAGTCACTCTGGGGTACCCAGACCAGGTCTACTAAGTCTGGGTACTGGTCTTGGTCTCATGGGGGGGTCTCAGTCCCTCTGGGGTACCCAGACCAGGACCACCAAAGCATGGGTACTGGTCTTGGTCTTGTGGGGGGTCTCAGTCCCTCTGGGGTACCCAGACCAGGACCACCAAGCCTGGGTACTGGTCTTGGTCTCTTGGGGGGTCTCAGTCCCTCTCTGGTACCCAGACCAGGTCTACTAAGTCTGGGTACTGGTCTTGGTCTCATGGGGGGGTCTCAGTCACTCTGGGGTACCCAGACCAGGTCTACTAAGTCTGGGTACTGGTCTTGGTCTCATGGGGGGGTCTCAGTCCCTCTGGGGTACCCAGACCAGGACCACCAAAGCATGGGTACTGGTCTTGGTCTTGTGGGGGGTCTCAGTCCCTCTGGGGTACCCAGACCAGGACCACCAAGCCTGGGTACTGGTCTTGGTCTTGTGGGGGGGTCTCAGTCCCCTCTGGGGTACCCAGAGAAGGACCACCAAGTCTGGGTACTGGTCTTGGTCTCATGGGGGGTCTCAGTCCCTCTATGGTACCCAGACTAGGTCTACTAAGTCTGGGTACTGGTCTTGGTCTTGTGGGGGGGTCTCAGTACCTCAGAGGTACCCAGACCAGGACCACCAAAGCCTGGGTACTGGTCTTGGTCTTGTGGGGGGGTCTCAGTCCCTCTGGGGTACCCAGAGAAGGACCACCAAGTCTGGGTACTGGTCTTGGTCTCATGGGGGGTCTCAGTCCCTCTATGGTACCCAGACTAGGTCTACTAAGTCCGGGTACTGGTCTTGGTCTCATGGGGGGGTCTCAGTCACTCTGGGGTACCCAGACCAGGTCTACTAAGTCTGGGTACTGGTCTTGGTCTCATGGGGGGGTCTCAGTCCCTCTATGGTACCCAGACCAGGTCTACTAAGTCTGGGTACTGGTCTTGGTCTCATGGGGGGGTCTCAGTCCCTCTATGGTACCCAGACCAGGTCTACTAAGTCTGGGTACTGGTCTTGGTCTCATGGGGGGGTCTCAGTCACTCCGGGGTACCCAGACCAGGTCTACTAAGTTTGGGTACTGGTCTTGGTCTCATGGGGGGTCTCAGTCCCTCTCTGGTACCCAGACCAGGTCTACTAAGTCCGGGTAAAGGTCTGGGTCCTGTAGGGGGGTCCCAGTCCCTCTGTGGTACCCAGACCAGGTCTACTAAGTCTGGTAAAGGTCTTGGTCCTGTAGGGGGGTCTCAGTCACTCTGGGGTACCCAGACCAGGTCTACTAAGTCTGGGTACTGGTCTTGG
>JBAMJR010000622.1:37500-124255 GCA_038501785.1 Myoxocephalus aenaeus | reverse complement strand
AATTCACCTTTTCAGTAAAGCTTAAAAAAAGAACGGTTCATAGACAATTAAATTATTTTATTAAATTATTTTATTTTACTTAAATTGTAAAGGTTACACGTTTTTTTATTGATATTGTAATAATTACTTATTTTATTATATTTAAGTTGTAAAATACACAGATTTTTATTCAATTTTTGTGTTATTTAATTATTAATTTGACGCTGTTTTACTTCTATTACCCCTGTCATTATAGCGATTATAATATATTACATTAATTATATTTTATTTGTATAATTGTTTTGTCTCCTAAACAATGGTCTCAAATTGTAAATTTTGTATTTTTTACTTATTTATTTTGTTTGTTTCCTCTTTTGTTCTTGTTCTGTATCTTTTCTTTTTACTTTGAATTAAACTGTTTGATTCTGAATAGTAAATACTTTTACTTTACTTTTAGTAATATATTTTTCTTACTTACTATTGTATTTTTAACTTAACTTAACTTAGTTTTAACTTAATACTATTGTACGTCACTGCAGGACTTTCACTTGGTGAAATGCATTAGCATACAGATGGATTTTCACGCCTTTACTTTGAAATGAAAAACTTCTCGACACTGAAGTTTAGAAATAAATAAACAAAGATGGCCGCGTAGAAAAACGCACAAAAACTTTTTTCCGCTCTTTAATTAGAATTTAACTTTTCTCGAGTTCATCGCTTTCTCCTGATTTTATTTCAATATTACGAATGAAGGTTCATGTTTTGATTTATTTTCCGGAGCTGCGATCTGTTCTGATATGAAAACATGAACGTGTGAAGACGACTCATCCATTCATAAGCAGGTAAAAAAGTTAGAAAACAAACAATTCAGGACATTTTAACCTTTTTTCTTTCTTTTATCAACTAAATACATTTCAGTGTTACAAGTTTTGTGTCGCACACCATCTGCTGCACACACACCCCTCTGGTGTGTGACGGTGTGGAGCTTCAGGGAACAAACCAGAAGTTCTGGACTAAATAAAATGAATCCATCGGTTCTGATTCCACTTTGGATTGTTTTTGAATATATTTCGCTGCGGCAGAGTTTTGTTCTTCCTCCGCTAAGAGAAGAAGAAGAAGAAGAAACAACAGCTGGAAGAGGGCAGAGAGCACACACACACACACACGCACACACACACACACACACACACACACACACACACACACACACACACACACACACATTCACTATGTTACTCCTATTTTTTTTCTCTTTTCGCGCACACACAAATACACTTAGTCACATTTTGCATCTCTTTCACAGACGTATTCACACATTTCTGATTTTCACATTCTTCTTTTTGCCTACACACACACACACACACACACACACACACACACACACACACACACACACACACACACACACACACACCACACACACACACTCTATTTTCCTAAACCTCACAACAGGAACACACTCTTACTCACTCGACTCCTCACTTTCTCTCTCACAGTTTCAGACTCTTGGCAGATGTCGGGAGGAGAGATACTAATGTCTTACTCACCCCTGCGTGGGCGAGCGACACGAACCTTGACTTACAAACCTGTGTGTGTGTGTGTGTGTGTGTGTGTGTGTGTGTGTGTGTGTGTGTGTGTGTGTGTGTGTGTGTGTGTGTGTGTGTGTGTGTGTGTGTGTGTGTGATAATAGACTGTGTATAAGAAGTGGACGTAATCACTTTGACTCACAGTGAAAGGTTCTAAAGTTATGAGAAAAACACAAACGTCTCTGGTGTCGACCTGTCAATCACCTTGTAGCCCCGCCCCTAAAGCGTCCCCTATTATGGTCTGTTTGACTCTAAATGACCATAATTTACTAAATGAACATCATGCTGTATTGAAGAAGACTTGAAACTAGAGATTGAGACATAAACTCATGTTTACAATGTTTACTGAGGGAATACATCAAGAGAAGTAGAGTCATTTATATAGACTTCTATACAACCAGAGGAGTCACCCCCTGGTGGTCAGGAGAGAGAATGCAGCTTTAACACATGAAGCATATACTTCTATACAACCAGAGGAGTCGCCCCTGGTGGTCAGGAGAGAGAATGCAGCTTTAACACATGAAGCATAGACTTCTATACAACCAGAGGAGTCGCCCCCTGCTGGTCAGGAGAGAGAATGCAGCTTTAACACATGAAGCATATACTTCTATACAACCAGAGGAGTCACCCCCTGGTGGTCAGGAGAGAGAATGCAGCTTTAACACATGAAGCATAGACTTCTATACAACCAGAGGAGTCACCCCCTGGTGGTCAGGAGAGAGAATGCAGCTTTAACACATGAAGCATATACTTCTATACAACCAGAGGCGTCACCCCCTGGTGGTCAGGAGAGAGAATGCAGCTTTAACACATGAAGCATATACTTCTATACAACCAGAGGAGTATTTAACACATATACTTCTATACAACCAGAGGAGTATTTAACACATATACTTATATACAACCACAGGAGTCTTTAACATCTATACAACCAGAGGAGTCTTTAACACATATACGTCTATACAACCAGAGGAGTCTTTAACAAATATACTTCTATACAACCAGAGGAGTCTTTAACACATATACTTCTATACAACCAGAGGAGTCTTTAACACATAGACTTCTATACAACCAGAGGAGTCTTTAACACATAGACTGCTCTTGGTTTTGAGTGATTTAAGATGCTGTTTGTCGAGGTGGAGCAGGAACTGGACTCATTAATTACATATCATGAAACAAGATCAATTATATAATCATTGAAAATTCTTTGGCAACCGTCGTCACCGTTCTGGAGCTTTCGGTTTCTATCACATGATCTTCCTCTGAAGATGGCCTTAAACGTGGCGTGGTTTAGATAGTTCTGCTAATTTCTCACAAATGTAGTCAGAGATTAGTTTGTCAGAGCTCCACAAACGCAGGTGTAATACGTTCATCCAAAAGATGTGGATTTATCTCATAATATCTTCTAATAAAACGATAAATAACCCGAAGGAAAGATCAAAGCAGCGAAGAGCGAAATCAATCAGGCGACGTTTTCTCTCTTCTTCCGCCTGTAACAAAGCCAACAAAGACACGTTCAGTCATTGAACTCCTCATTTAATCCTGTTGTCAGAACAGAGGAGAACAAGAGGCTCAGAATAACTCCCGTCCAACGACAACACGCCGTGACACGAGTGCATTCACACGGCGTGACTCAGGATCCAGTTGTCTGCCTTCCAAAACTTTAATTGAATCAAAACCCGGACCAAATGGAAAGTGAAGCGTGGAGCACGACAGGACGTCTTCAGCTCTCGAATCAAACCCCATCGCGCCGTAAATAATAATAATATTATTAATCATCATCATCAATGCGAGAACAACATATTCCTTTAATTCAACTTTAGAGCAACAGAAGCAGGAAGGTGACTCGTTTCCTCGGAGGAGTTATCGTCTTCTTTGTCTCCTCTTCACTTAAAATATCTCCAATATTCTCATTTGTCTGGTTATTATTTTGACGCCTTTAAAAAACAATAATCTTTATTCTTCAGGAGTTCATTTACTCCGTTCACTAATATTTTACATCTTCAGCTACGATTCACTTTGTAGATTTAGATTATTAATATGTAAAAAAGTTAATGTATAAAAAGCAGTTGAAATAATCTCCACATTTTACATTAAAGTTATGAATGCCTAAATGCATAAAAATTAATAATAATAATTAATTAAACTTATTATTATTAATTATAATTATCCTGCATAATTAGTATTTTTACTTTTGGTGCTTTAAGTATATTTTTTTAAGTTTACATTTACTTAAATACCATTCAAGACTTTTTCTACATGACTACTTTTACTTTAGTAAAAGATCAGAGGATGACCTTTTATAATCCTAAAATTCTAAATAACCAGCAGAACATCATATACAGTATTATAAATATATATTACAGCTGTTAATACTTATTATGTGTATTTGTTTTCAGTCAGTGGCTTCTACCTTTAAATGTAATTAAACATTCCTTACGGTCATTGTGGTTAAACTGAACTTCTTTCATCCATGACATGTTTGGACATAATTTTAATGGAAATACTTGTTGAGACATAAACATATAAACCAACAACATAAGAGATCAAATAAGTTATAAGTAAATAAAAGACATTAAACTGAAACTGAAGATGAAAATAATTAATAACAAACATTTTTTGTGTCAGAAAGAGGACATTTTTCTGGTATTTCATTTAAATATTGACAGTTGTTTGGTTCTGAATATTTTCTCTTTCTCCTCCTTCAGGTACAGGCGGTGAAATATGTGAACTTCGGTTCTTAGAAAGGCTGAGGACGGAGGAGACGAGGATCTTCTTTCTGACAGTTTGGTTTGCTGTTGTGGTTAAACGCTTTCTGTTGGCAGAGATATCAAACCACACACACACACACACACACACACACACACACACACACACACACACACACACACCAGAGGGTTTTGGTGCCGCTCCAACGGCGTTGAGTCATTGAGTCATAAAATGTGTGGCATCTAAATAGCTGCAGGCTGCCGGCCGACAGGTAGAACCGGATCTGGAGAGTTTGTTCGCCAAACATGTCAGCGCTGATTACGCCGCATCGGTTCCCTCCCGCGTGACGCCGTGGTGAAAAGAACCAGATCCTGTCAGCCGCCAGCAGCAGCGCTCCAGCTCGCTCTGCCGGTCGGCCCGCGAACATTTAGCCGCCTTTTTATTGGCCACAGAGGCTGACATTGGGCACGGAAGTGTGTGTGTGTGTGTGTGTGTGTGTGTGTGTGTGTGTGTGTGTGTGTGTGTGTGTGTGTGTGTGTGTGTGTGTGTGTGTGTATAAAGGTGTGTGTTCATGCCAGTTGGCATATCTTTGGTTTTGGCCAGTCGTCATTTCGTTTTTTTGATATGTTCCCCGCCATCTTGTTTTTAGGCCATGGCCATCTTTGTGGATGGCCTTCTCCATCTTGGTTTAAGGCTGTCGCCATCTTGTTTTTTGGTCATCGCCATCTTGGTTTAAGGCTGTCGCCATCTTTGTGGAAGGCAGTCGCCATCTTGGTTTAAGGCTGTCACCATCTGTTTTTTTGGTCGTCCCTATCTTGGTTTAAGGCCGTCGCCATCTTGGTTTTTGGCCTTTATCGTCTTGGTTTAATAAGGCCGTCGCCATCTTGGTTTTTGGCCTTTACCGTCTTGGTTTAAGGCCGTCGCCGTCTTCTTTTGTTGCAACCAGCCGCGTCAGTTCCCTCCCTTGTGACTGTGTGGTGACTAATAAGTTGCTTACATCAGCTGACGGTGCAGACTCAGAGAGCGGAGTAGAACCAGATCCTTTCAGCCGCCAGCAGCAGCTCTAGAGCTCACTCTGTCGGCCCACGAGCATTTACCCACCTTTGTCTGCAACTGTTTTCGCCCTAGGAGGTGGAAATTTGGCACGGAGGTCAAGTGTGTGTGTGTGTGTGTGTGTTTGAAGGTGTGTGTTCATGCCAGTGGGCAAAAAAACATGTGTGTGTGTGTGTGTGTTTGAAGGTGTTTGTTTATGCCAATTGGCAAAACGCAGGTGTGGCAGTGAGAGTTAGAGGCCTAGCTGTAACAAAAAAGGTGTTTAACTTCTAAATGGATTCACGTAAAATGGAAAAACTTGTGAACTGATGGCTTATTGGTCTCAGCAGAGGGTTCCTGTTGGCTTCATTTTGCCCACTCTGCTTTTGGGCATCACCATCTTGTCTTTGTTCATCTCCAAAATTCTATTTCAACATCCGCCACGTGTTTCAAAGAGTTTCTAACTGCGTCCGTAATCCCTGAGATAATATGTTTCCCAATAAACATAATTAAGTGGGCAGTGTTGTATGGAAACATGATTTTTTTAGCAGTCAGACCACGTAATCCCGAACAAGGAAATATAAAGAGCAACAAACACCATAGCAGTACCACCTTTGACCACAGGGACCGCCAAAATCAATGCAAAATGAAAGGTCCTTGTAGTAGCTTTAAGAAACGTCACTTCTGTAGTTATTTTAAACCAAACCACTATATTTTTCTAAACATGACTCTAGTTTTTTAGGAAGAAAGAAGTTTATTTTAAAAAGACGGTATGCATTATAATTGACATGATTTTTCTCACCTTTCTTTGGGTGCAAATTCCTCTTTTCTACCTCTTTTTCATGTCTTCTCTCATGCCCCTTTATTCCTTTCATCCAATCATTCTGCAGTTTACTTCTCAGCAGAATGAAACTGAATCAAATTAGCAACTTTCCCAGAGACCAGCAGCCCGTTGACCCTGACCCCTGAAACAAGCAGAGACATAAGAGGGTGAGAAAGAGACGGGTTCAGAGGAGGTGGCGGTTGTACTGTAATTAAAAAGAAAGAGCAGATCAGATGGAGCGCGGGAGGAAGAGGGATTTAACTCAGGCAGCGGAGGCTGATCCGAGCTCTTCGTCTCTTTTGTAGAAAGACGAGGTGACGTCGTAGAATCGCGACACTCGCCGTCTGAAACCAGATTCGACCTCCGTCGACCTTCCCCGACACAGATAGGGCGCCGCGGGAGGAGGCAGGAAATGTGGGCGGCGGCCCGAGGACGCCCTTGTCCTCGTTTGACCGTTTTGAGTCGTCAAGCGAGCCGTTGTCCCGCCGCCTCCGTGACGGCAGCGTCCGCACGCCTGCAGGCAGCGCTGAGACGGATTGAAATCCAGCCGCGGTTTATCCGATGATAAATGTGAGGCTGAGAGCGTTCTGCACTGATTATTATTATTTATTTATTTAACTGACTTTTTTTTTTTTTTAAAGACCAATTTGTCTGACAGCTTGTAAAACGTTTGTTGTGACAAGACTAAATAAAGTTTTCTCGTGATTATCAAACGGTTATTTTTGGACGTGGGATGAAAGCTTGTGGTGTCGAGGTCACATGGCGACTGTCTTGTGATCGCAAGTAAACAAACTTAAACAGCAAAGGACGCGAACATGTGAGATTTCTACTGGCGAGTTTAGTCTTAAAGGAAAAGTTCAGCAATTTATTTGTTTCACCTTTTTCTTTGTCTGATTCCCATTGGTTATATTTTAAAGGGGTAATATAATGTGTTTATTCTTGTCTAATGTCTCTAATATTTGCAATAATAGAGACCATTAGTCTTTCATTTGGTTAAAGCTACTACGAGGAACTTTCATGTTGTGTTGGTTCTGGCGCCCCCTGTGGACTAAAGAGGTAGTGTCTCTGAGGGTCCCTTTAGAAAACCTCTCATTCTACTGCAGCAGGTCTGACAGTCTGGTCCTCTCAGTCCTGGTTCTGGTTCTCCTGTAACCCCCTTCCCTCCAGCGGGTCCAGCAATACGGAGGAGGAGGAGGAGGAGGAGGAGGAGGAGGAGGAGGAGGAGGAGGAGGCTGCATGATGTCTCCTGGTTTCAGAATCAAGTCTGTGGATGAATCTGGAAGGAGACCAAACCCCAATGGAGACTGACAGGACTCCAGGCAGGAGGGTTGGATCTTGAGGTGTACTGTCCCTTTAACTGTCTAACAAGCTGCAGACCTCAGCAGTGAAGTTGTTGTGGTAAAATATTATAATAATGGAAGTTTTTGCATTAACGTATGTAAACAGTCCAGAATGTCTTGAGTGGAGAAGCGTCTCCTCCTTTTGTTGCAGCAGCAGTTCGTATTATATTTAAACATTTTAGATTAAAAAAAACGTTTAATTGCATCTCAAATCCTTTCAGGAATTTATTTTTTGGGGCGAGCATTCAAAGTTTAAAGAGCGAGCCGCCCGATCACACGATGCCGACGCTTAATTTAAACCTGAAACAAGTAAAAAACAACAACAACAAATTATCACTTCTGCTGCTCAGACAGCGCTAAATAACTTTCTTTTTCTTCCTGTCCTGTTCTTGCACTGCAGCAGTGTGTGGAGAGCAGACTGTGTGCTTTGGTGGCTTCAGCGTGAGCTTCACTCACAGAAAGCGTCTGGAACAAAGATGTTCCTCAGACCCTGGAGGCCTCGGGGGAGTCGGCGGCGCTCACACAGATGTGCATCCTGCTGCCGCCGCTTTGTGACATGATCGCCCCAGAGCTCCTCCGGGTCGGTCACACGAGAACCTCTTGATGTTGACCGGAGCAGATTTAAAACCAAGGAAAGAAGTTTAAGCATCAAGCCAAGAACGTCCTTTGTCATTTTGATTTGTTAATATACCACAAAAATGTTTGTTCTCCCACAACAAAGTTACGTTTGTTCAACGAGTCCTTCAAATTACAAGATAACGCATGAAGCGGTGCAGCGATGACGTATTTTCGGAAAGTGTTAGTGCGTTTATAATTACGTTCCCTTTGAAACGTAATCGAGCGCGAAGTGTAGAAGAATGGGGATGTTATGTTGTCGGTACCAGAGTTGTTTGTTGGGATCATAAGTGGTATATGTGGCTACATGAGGCTACATGAGGCTACGTGTGGCTACGTGAGGCTACGTGTGGCTACATGAGGCTACGTGTGGCTACGTGTGGCTACATGAGGCTACGTGTGGCTACATGATGCTACATGATGCTATATGAGGCTACGTGTGGCTACATGTGGCTATGTGTGGCTACATGTGGCTACATGAAGCTATGTGTGGCTACATGTGGCTACATGAGGCTACGCGTGGCTACATGTGGCTACATGAGGCTACATGAGGCTACACATGGCTACATGTGGCTACATGTGGCTACATGAGGCTACATGTGGCTACGTGTGGCTACATAAGGCTACATGAGGCTACATGTGGCTACGTGTGGCTACATAAGGCTATATGAGACTACATGTGGCTACGTGTGGCTACATAAGGCTACATGAGGCTACATGTGGCTACATGAGGCTACATGAGGCTACACGTGGCTACATGTGGCTACATGAGGCTACATGTGGCTACGTGTGGCTACATAAGGCTACATGAGGCTACACGTGGCTACATGTGGCTACATGTGGCTACATGAGGCTACATGTGGCTACGTGTGGCTACATAAGGCTATATGAGGCTACGTGTGGCTACATAAGGCTATATGAGGCTACATGTGGCTACATGAGGCTACATGTTGGATAATAAAAAGACAAAAGAAGTGAGAAAAAATAAGAATTAGAAAAAGAAAAATATCGTAATAATGTTAAAAAAATAGCAGTTAATATATTGTATTATTATGAAATAATATGATAGCGCTAAAAGTAAATAAATAAAAATGTGTTTTTTAATAATGTTTAGTTCCCTGTATCCTCTTCCATCTCACATGAGGTTTCTAACTCCATGATTTATTATTTTCATTCCTTTAATTGTGTCTTTCCATTTTTGCTTCCATGTGGCTCTCTGTTTTATTTTGTATTTTATCTCTTTAAGTGGCGCTGCTCGTAAAATAAAGATATACTTGAGAGCGACTGTGGTGGTCTGCCAAGTAATAATTGATCGTAAAAACGGTATCTATATGTTCACTTGTTTCCGTTGCTGCAGATCCAGGCAGAAAAAAAAAAAATTAAGTTAAATAAATGAAATAAATGAAACTCCCTACAAATGAAAGAACTTGTGGTTCATGGCCTTTTATTTTGAAGGATTAATTATTTTAATTTTTTTCTCAAATCACCTCTCTTGCCGCTCTTGTTTCATTAATGTGAAAAGACACAATCACGTGATACAGATCAGCACCTTGTCAAAGAAACCCCAGACGTCCTGTTTCCGAGGTTTAAAAAAAGAAGAAGATGTGTCAAAAGAATTATGATGATCCTCAAAAAATAAATAAAAAACATCCTCCATAAATCCCTTAAAGCTTGAATCCAGTGATTAAAATGTGTGGTTGTAGTTTTTTTATATATATATATTTTGAAGTGCCTGCATCCAAAAAGAGGAAAGAAAAAAAAAAAGACAGAATAATTAGACTCGGTGGCTGAATGAGCAAAGAGCTCGCGTGATGAACCGCGAGGTCACAGGTTCAAGTCCCCTTTCAAATTCCTAATTTGCGAGAGTGTTTTTCAGAGCTCACATGTGGAGGAAATATTGAAAAGGCTCGGAGAGGAAAGTGTTGCAGCCTCAGCTCGCTGCAGCTGTCCCGGCTGTGGGGGGATGTGACACAACGCTTTTGCTTTTGACAATAAAGAGACGGCATCTAAAGGGATGTAAAAAAAAAAAAAAAAAAAAGGGGCTTGAAGACTCAAAGGCTCAATCAGCAGAAGCAGATCAGATTTTTGAGGTGACGGAGATCAAGTCGCAGTTCCGCTTCTAAAAAAAGGCTTGAAAGCCAACGTCGGTGTAAAGAGTGATGAGCCGGAGCGGCTCAGTCAGCAGAGGGACGCGGGTTTGAGTCCCGTTTACTGACTTTTTAATTGTTTTTAACCAAACAGCTGGGATAGAGATGAAGGAGGGCTTTTATTGTGAAGGGGCACTGCTGTGGTGTGATGCTGCTGCAGGGTTTATTCCCTTTTTTTCTGGAAAAACACAAATAAAAGAGAGCCAAGAATATAATGATCCTACTAGAGAATACATTAATAAACAGATCAAAGAGACAAAATGGTCAAATAAACACCATAATGTGTATTTAGGATGTTTTCTTTTCACAAGAATCTCTAAAAGAACAACAAAACGATGTCTGAAGTGTCTCGCCTCAAATCAGACAAAGTAAAAGTAAAAATACAACAATATGAAATGCTCTATAACGTACTGTTATACTAATATTAATATTACCCTCCTCCTGCTCTCCGAATGTGTTTTAATACGTTTATATTTGTCTGATTCAGTTATCAGATACAACACCTCATCGTCGGCGAAGAGTTTTATTAACGTCTTTATTACGATAATAACTATTCTAACTAACATTTAAAGAGCAGTTTGATTCAGACGCCAAACACATTTACACGTGAAGTAGTTTTCAAAAGAAGAAATTAATCAAACGTCCGTTAGGTTAAAACGCGTCGCCTGTAAAAGCTTTTATTGTGAAACTCTCGACACTGAAACAGGAAAGTCCAAGCTCCCAGTTTATTATTTACCAAAAAATGAATACTGATTTATTATTATTACTCAACTGCGTATCGATCGATGTTGTTACTGAAGATGTTGGGTGTTTTTTACGTGTTTTTTCAGTATTTTGATCAGCTGTCTCCAAAATAAAAGCGGAGTGAGACTTCCTTTTTTTTTACAAATCACAAAGTTGTGATTCCACACACACACACACACACACACACACACACACACACACACACACACACACACACACACACACACACACACACACACTAATTGAGTCTCTGTTGTATCACAGCTCATCGTGTTTAATGAGTTTCCTCTTGTGAGTGTTTTTCTATTAAACTTGATTTCCTGAAGTGTTCTTTATTTTAAACGTCACTAGAAGACAAACATCCAAACTACAGTTTTACTTTCTGTTTTACGGTTAGTTTATTTTTTCTCCAAACATGTTTCTCCAATTATTTGATTTGAGTTTCTTTACTATCTGCTTCATCTTAAAATAAGACAAAGGAAGACGAGGGAAACGTTAAAGGACGATTCTGGTGTTTTTGCATTGAAAATTTGTTTTTTACGTCCCTGACGACAAAGCAAATATTCTCTTTCTTTAATCTCTTCGGGAGTCTGAGCCTGACGTCTCTTATTAACACACTTAAAGACACATTAAATATTACATTTGGCAGATATTTTTAAAGAATTTTTCGTTGTGATTTGTGACATTTGTAAAATACCGATTATTAAATCTTTAAAATATGTCATCCACTAAATTTGAGGAGGATCGAATTAAATTAACGTCCAGAAATATGTTAAGAAAGTCAAAGAAAGTGAAAGTAATGCAGTTTCTACATCTCCACAAACAGGAAGTGCGAACATTCATAATCCTCAGATTATGAATGTGAAGAAGAGAAGGAGGAGGAGCAGGACGAGGAGGAGGAAGAAGAGGAGGAGAAGGAAGAAGAGGAGGAGGAGAAGGAGCAGGAGGAGGAAGAAGAGGAGGAGCAGGAGCAGGAGGAGGAAGAAGAGGAAGAAGAAGAAGAAGAAGAAGAAGAAGAAGAAGAAGAAGAAGAAGAAGAAGAAGAAGAAGAAGAAGAAGAAGAAGAAGAAGAAGAAGAAGAAGAAGAAGAGGAGGAAGAAGAGGAGGAGGACGAGGTTGATGTAACCGGGCTGAAATCAGTCTCATCATCTGTCAGAAACACAGAAACACAGAAAGTCGTATTTATATTTACACGCTGACTTTAGAGCTTTTACAGGATTATCCGTCTCGTGTCGCAGCGCCGACTCTCAATATTCTGGGATTTAGTTTTAAATGTCTTTCCGCTGTGATCAAGAAGAAAAAAAAACAACTCTTTGAAAACACTCTTCTTCTGTGGTTTGTTTTATGTTGCTTCATCAGTGTCTCCTGGTGGAGATCAATGGCTCAACGCATGTCCTGTAGAATCATCTGAACACAGTTTGTGTCAGTTAGCCAGAGAAGAACAAACAACAGACATCTCAAAAGAAAGGAAACGAAGCAGCAAAATATTCAGCTATCGTTGAGACGGCTGAATTATTAGAGATGATTTCATTTTGCACCGAATTCGGGGCTCAGGCGCTCTGGGGTTCCCTGTACCCGTTCTTCAAGTAGTCGTATGAACCCCAAATGAGTTCTAATACTTCTTTTAATTTATATAGATTTTTTCAGAATTTTATTTTGAATAAAATGCATATTTCCAAAAATGAAACTTTTATACCATGTGTTGATCGTAACTATTAACATCTAGCATGATTTTAGCATAATTTGATCAAGATTCCCCAAAAAGGCCTTTTCGAGCCACGCCCGAGTTTTTCCAACTTCATGCTTCAAGGCCTTTTTTTTTTTTTGCACAATTCAAACAATAAAACAAACAAAAAATCATAACAGAAAAAAATAAATGAATATCACAGTGCAGGAAGAGACAAAAAGCCAACTGGGCTTATTTGAAGCCTCCACCTATATAATATTTAAAATTTTACAAAATTACAAACATAAATTGAAAAAAAAAGAAAGACAACAAAAGAAAGAAAGAAGAGAAAGAAAAATAATGTAATCATGTCAAGTCTGTGTGTGCGTGTGTGTATGCATGTGTGCATGTGTGACCGTGAAAGTCAGCATGGCTTGAGTTTGTTCAGGGATATTGGATTAAACCTCTGTGGCAATTTCTAAGCAATGGTAAATTTCGATATAACAGCTAAAACAAGAAAGAAAAAAAATAAGAAAAAAAAAACCAATACATAACAAACTCTTACGAAACAGCAATTAGACTTTTTTTTAGGTAATTTTTGTAATTTTTTATAGAGGGACATTTCTTTGTGAGGTGGGAAAAGTCATTCCATAACTTGGTTCCCCTAAATCTAATAGAGAACCTAGAGTTGTAAGATGCCTCTTTGTAAAGATAATGACCTAAAGAATTAGAAAGGTCACAATAAAACAAAGCCTTGGGGAGTTACCAAGGAGCTTTCAGTCAAAAAAACTGTGTCGTTCAAAAAATTTAAAAGTTATAACCTTTATGCCTAAACACCACCGGTTTGGGGCATGCTGGGTATTATTTTTTTGCATAAGGAAGTAGGAAGTAGGAAAAAAACAGTCCGGCCGCATTGGGATTTTCCAGGTACTAATATACTACAACGAATGATGTGTAATGCTTTATTAGACTCCTACAAGCTCGTAGGGTTACGAAGAAGTGTCTTCTATTGAAATCCGACTTTGTAACGTGTACTTATGAACGATCTAGTGAAATGTTACGGCTCCTCCGGTTTCCCTGACTCTCTGAAGGAGGAAGAGTCAACCCTCTCCTGAAGAAACCCACGCTCAACCCGTCTGAAGTCAACAACTACAGACCTGTCTCTCTCCTTCCCTTCCTTTCCAAAACTCTGGAGAGAGCTATCTTTAACCAACTCTCCTCCTTTCTCCACCAGAACCACCTTCTGGACCCTCACCAGTCTGGATTCAAGGCCTCAACAGAGACCAGAACAACCTTCTGGACCCTCACCAGTCTGGATTCAAGGCCTCAACAGAGACCAGAACAACCTTCTGGACCCTCACCAGTCTGGGTTCAAGGCCTCAACAGAGACCAGAACAACCTTCTGGACCCTCACCAGTCTGGATTCAAGGCCTCAACAGAGACCAGAACAACCTTCTGGACCCTCACCAGTCTGGATTCAAGGCCTCAGAGACCAGAACAACCTTCTGGACCCTCACCAGTCTGGATTCAAGGCCTCAACAGAGACTGCCCTCCTTGCTCTCTGAGCAGCTCTACACTGCTAGAGCAGCCTCTCTCTCCTCTGTCCTTATCCTTCTAGACCTTTCTGCTGCCTTTGACACAGTGAACCACCTGATCCTCATCTCCTCCCTCCAGGACCTTGGTATCTCAGGCTCTGCTCTCTCCCTCTTCTCGTCCTACCTCAATGACCACCTACCGGGTAACTTGGAGAGGATCTGTGTCTGAACCTTGTCCTCTCACTACTGGAGTCCCTCAGGGCTCCGTCCTGGGTCCTCTGCTCTTCTTTCTGGACACCAACTCTCTCAGCTCTGTCATCCGCTCACATGGCTTTTCCTACCATAGCTATGCCGATGACACCCAACTGATCCTCAAGTTTCCCTAATCTGAAACACAGCTAGCAGCACGGATCTCTGCCTGTCTGACTGACATCTCTCAGTGAATGTCATCACACCACCTGAAAATTAACCCTGACAAGTCACATGATCACCCTTTAAGTTGGACGATATGTTGTAGAGTTGGGAAACAGCGAGACAGTAGACGTAGTTGCAGTCGAGGTAGTTTACTTTAACTCCACATAAAATGTACAATACTTGTGCATCAAGATAGCAGCAGTGCAACACAACCCAATTACCGGAAACACTAAACCCCCCAGCTCTTAAAGGCACAGTAGCTCTCAGGTGAATGTCTCTCACAGTCCGTATGTGGGTCACCACAATGTCCCCTTTAAGTCACATGATATGTCCCCTTTAAGTTGCATAATATGTCCCCTTTAAGTTGCACGATATGTCCCCTTTAAGTTGCATGATATGTCCCCTTTAAGTTGCATAATATGTCCCCTTTAAGTTGCACGATATGTCCCCTTTAAGTTGCATAATATGTCCCCTTTAAGTTGCATGATATGTCCCCTTTAAATTGCATAATATGTCCCCTTTAAGTTGCACGATATGTCCCCTTTAAGTTGCATAATATGTCCCCTTTAAGTTGCACGATATGTCCCCTTTAAGTTGCACGATATGTCCCCTTTAAGTTGCACGATATGTCCCCTTTAAGTTGCATAATATGTCCCCTTTAAGTTGCACGATATGTCCCCTTTAAGTTGCACGATATGTCCCCTTTAAGTTGCATAATATGTCCCCTTTAAGTTGCACGATATGTCCCCTTTAAGTTGCATAATATGTCCCCTTTAAATTGCACGATATGTCCCCTTTAAATTGCATGATATGTCCTCTTTAAGTTGCACGATATGTCCCCATCTGATCACTTCTTCCAGCGACGTGAGCATCAACTCAGATTCCCGGCCTTGAAGCTCTGGTGCTGCATGCCGGTGGTTCACCTGTAGCGCCGTGCATTCGGTGAACAAACGGTCCAAACTGTTGCTGTCGATGAAAAGAAAGAACACAGACGGTGAAATCTGACGTATGGCCCCTTTAAAGCGGCAGACGTGTGTGTGTGTGTTTGTCTTGGCGCGTTGAACCGCGCCCATCTGCTGCCCCGCCGAGGTTAAAACAAAACGCTAAGAACATTATATAACATCACTGCACCGCGACACAGATCTGCTCTAATGCAGGCGGCGCTGCCAGAGGAGCGCTTCAAACCGCAGACTTTACACAGGGGAGTTATGCATCGCGCTCCGGCGACCCGCCTCAGCGCGCCAGCGGGAGGAAATGTAAAGGAAAACACAACGTTCAGTCTAGTTAGATGTGACAGACGCGTCTTTGATGAGGCGCGGTGTTAATATAGGTTAATGCGACAGCTGAGACATAAAGGTATGCGGCCCGGAATAAACATGACAGCAAGAAAGGAGGGAAACGCTGACGCACTTGTCCAAACGTGGCCCCGGCAAGTGGAGCGGAGCTGACAGGAGCACACACACACATACACTCACACACACACACACACATGTATATCTATCTATATATACATATACTGTAGATGCACACACACACACACACACACACACTCTGAAAGAGAATCTGTCTGTTCCTGCGACAACACTTTCATTTCAGCGCTGACCCAAATAGACCCACGCCACGTGGCTGGCTGTGTGTGTGTGTGTGTGTGTGTGTGTGTGTGTGTGTGTGTGTGTGTGTGTGTGTGTGTGTGTGTGTGTGTGTGTGTGTGTGTGAGGGACGAGGAGTTACACACTTTGTGAGGTCTTGAGGAATCGTTTTCTTTTTTTTGTTTTGCGGTTAGAAAACAAGATTTGTTTAGGATCAAGGTGAGGCCTTCAGGCGCAAAATGCCCTCGCTGATGTAAATACAGAGTCTAAATGTGTGTGTGTGTGTGTGTGTGTGTGTGTGTGTGTTAAAGGTGCACTAGACCCCAATTTCCAATTTCTTCCACGCTGATTGTTCCCAAAGTTTCGACCCCGTCGGATTTTGGTTCACCGTTAATTTGAGTGTAGATCTGTATTCAGGTGAGAAAGGGCACACACACACACACACACACACACACACACACACACACAAACACACACACACACACACACACACACACAAACACACACACACACACAGCAGATGGTAAGTGTGATTCAGCACCGAGCCCGATTCCTGAAAATATAGCACAGAGGTTTGAATACAGTCTTTGTGCGCCGAGACCTCAATAGCCTCGATGCAATTGTGTAACGGACCTCCTTTCACAGAGATGGAGGGAGGAGGGAGGAGGGAGGGATGTGCTGAGGAGAAAACCAAAGAATAAGGGAGGGAGTTGAGTCAGAGACGAGAGAAGAAGTAAGTTGGAAAAAAAAGGGAAAAGAGGAAGTTGGATTGAGACGAAGAAGAAGAAGAAGAAGAAGAAGAAGAAGAAGAAGAAGAAGAAGAAGAAGAAGAATGTGATTTTGTGTTTGTGTTTGTGGACGTTCTGAAGCCTCAGACTCGGCTTTTTGGTCGTCGCCATCTTGTTTTTTTTTGCAACCAGGAAACAGGAAGTGACGTAGAGACGGCGTATACGTCTCTGGTGTTGACCTGTCAATCACCTTGTAAGCCCCGCCCTTCTAACATCATACCGACTTTTTTCTCATATTTTATTTATGATTTTCAGATCTTTAACACAATTCATTTTGTATTTCTTCCGATTATTTTTTTTATTTTTTAATTATGCTATTATAATTTTTTTAATTAATTGTTTTCCTCTGATATATTTTTCGCGGGTTATTTTGCAAATAATTTTCTGAAATTTCACAGATTTTTATCTTCAATATTTGTCTTTAATTTTCTTTAAATAAAAAAATACAAATGTTGGGATAATTTAGCGATAATTTTAAGACCTTTTTTGTGGGAAATGTAACTTTTTCAGGATACTTTTCTTTGTCTTTTCAAGTATTTAAAAAATATTTTTAATTGAATAAATAAATAAATAAAATGCAGTAAAAACTAAAGTCCCATTGAATGAGTTCACCAGCATTTGAGCTTGATCCTGAAAACAGAGCTGGCTGCACTTCCAGAAAGCATCAAAATAAAACCGTAGAACTTCACTTCATGCTTTGAGCCGACAGACTGAAGCGTTTCTCTCGCCGCGTTTGTCGCCGTAGAATCAGCAGATCTGATTTGTCTCACCTGAGGAAGGTGTCGCGCGTCGCGCCGCAACACGTTCACGTCATCAACGCCTTCAAACCAAAACTCAAGATGTCAGGTTGTTTTTTTCCCCCGACAGTAAATACCTGCAGAGGAAAACACCCCGAGCTCATAAAAAGTGACTCTTCAGGAGAGAAATGCAGGTTTTATTTTGTTTACTGAGATTTCACAGTTTGAGTTTGTCGTCTTTTAGGAGATGGAAGTGAGCGATTTCCTCCAGTTTACTCAACTATCTTCATTACGAATTGATTTCTAAACAAACGCGTCAAACGGTTTCAGGGAAATTGGAATTTGTCTGTTTTGTGAAAAATGATGAAAATGTGTGAGAGGAAAAAGAAAAGAAAAGCCAGAGAGCTGAACTGAAATGAAAAGGTTTGAGAATGAGGACAGAGAGAGAGAGAGAGAGAGAGAGCAGGTTATAAGGACGAGATAAGAAGAAGATTGTAGGGCGTAAACTAGCGAGTGATGAGGAAGAGGAAGAGGAAGAGGGGAGACGGAGAGGAAGGAGACAGAACAAAACAGACGAGAAACAAAAGGAATACTAATAGATGAGAGACGTGACAGTTTCTCTCAAGGTCTTTACATGTCGTCCTATATCGAGGTCATGTGTGTGTGTGTGTGTGTGTGTGTGTGTGTGTGTGTGTGTGTGTGTGTGTGTGTGTGTGTGTGTGTGTGTGTGTGTGTGAGACAGGCTATCATCATCATCATCATCATCCTCCTCATCCTCGTGCAGAACACGGATGAGCCGTAATCAGATAATAACCCACGATAGAAGACTCAGAGCTAGATGCTAATGTTAGCATGCTAATGTTAGCATGCTAACGTGTTCAGTTTACCGTCTGCTGGTCCTCTAAATGTGTCGACGGCCTCATTGGAAGTTTTATTGATCTTAATATTAACGTCTCTGTTGAATGAAGTAAGGAATGAAGTAAGGTACTAAAACTGCAATCGTTTCCGTTCCAGTCGGGTCACCGCTTAGCGCCAGAAGGGTTTCAAAATGTTTTGGGATATTTTCGGTTATTTCACAGAAAAAACTAATTTTTAGAAAACAAATTCCAACAAGGTTTGGATATTTTACAATATTTTTGGGATATTTTTTTTCTTCTTTATTGTACAATATTTTTTGTAGAGTCTGGACCCCTTCAGGTAAAGGTGTGGGTCTGGACCCCCTCACTTAAAGGTAAAGGTGTGGGTCTGGACCCCCTCACTTAAAGGTAAAGGTGTGGGTCTGGACCCCCTCACTTAAAGGTAAAGGTGTGGGTCTGGACCCCCTCACTTAAAGGTAAAGGTGTGGGTCTGGACCCCATCACTTAAAGGTAAAGGTGTGGGTCTGGACCCCCTCACTTAAAGTTAAAGGTGTGGGTCTGGACCCCATCACTTAAAGGTAAAGGTGTGGGTCTGGACCCCTCACTTAAAGGTAAAGGTGTGGGTCTGGACCCCTCACTTAAAGGTAAAGGTGTGGGTCTGGACCCCCTCACTTAAAGGTAAAGGTGTGGTCTGGACCCCCTCACTTAAAGGTAAAGGTGTGGGTCTGGACCCCTCACTTAAAGGTAAAGGTGTGGGTCTGGACCCCCTCACTTAAAGGTAAAGGTGTGGGCTGGACCCCCTCACTTAAAGGTAAAGGTGTGGGTCTGGACCCCCTCACTTAAAGGTAAAGGTGTGGGTCTGGACCCCCTCACTTAAAGGTAAAGGTGTGGGCTGGACCCCTCACTTAAAGGTAAAGGTGTGGGTCTGGACCCCCTCACTTAAAGGTAAAGGTGTGGGCTGGACCCCCTCACTTAAAGGTAAAGGTGTGGGCTGGACCCCCTCACTTAAAGGTAAAGGTGTGGGCTGGGCCCCCTCACTTAAAGGTAAAGGTGTGGGCTGGACCCCCTCACTTAAAGGTAAAGGTGTGGGCTGGACCCCCTCACTTAAAGGTAAAGGTGTGGGCTGGACCCCCTCACTTAAAGGTAAAGGTGTGGGCTGGGCCCCCTCACTTAAAGGTAAAGGTGTGGGCTGGACCCCCTCACTTAAAGGTAAAGGTGTGGGTCTGGACCCCTCACTTAAAGGTAAAGGTGTGGGCTGGACCCCCTCACTTAAAGGCAGAGAAGGGCCCTGAACGTTTAGGTTCAGGGCCCTTCTCTGTTCAGAGCCCAGCAGCTTGTGGGGTCGCTGCAGGACGAGCCAGCAGCGGAACAATCGGAGTGTGTTTGTGCGCTCATGCGTGTCCTCCTGCGTTCATGCGTGTGCGTGTTCCGCGTGGGGGGAGACGAGCACGTTTAGGTTCAGGTCACTGACCGGAAAGAGACAATGTTTTATTTTAGATTCTGTAACACAAGAGACTGTAGTGTAGAATATACATGTAGAGAATGTACTATATGTAGAGAATGTACTATATGTACTACATGTAGAGAATGTACTATATGTACTACATGTAGAGAATGTACTACATGTAGAGAATGTACTATATGTACTACATGTAGAGAATGTACTATATGTAGAGAATGTACTATATGTACTACATGTAGAGAATGTACTACATGTAGAGAATGTACTATATGTACTACATGTAGAGAATGTACTATATGTAGAGAATGTACTATATGTACTACATGTAGAGAATGTACTATATGTAGAGAATGTACTAAATGTAGAGAATGTACTATATGTAGGGAATGTACTATATGTACTACATGTAGAGAATGTACTATATGTAGAGAATGTACTATATGTACTACAAGTAGAGAATGTACTATATGTACTACATGGAGAGAATGTACTATATGTACTACATGTAGAGAATGTACTATATGTAGAGAATGTACTATATATACTACATATAGAGAATGTACTATATGTACTACATGTAGAGAATGTACTATATGTAGGGAATGTACTATATGTACTACAAGTAGGGAATGTACTATATGTACTACATGGAGAGAATGTACTATATGTACTACATGTAGAGAATGTACTATATGTAGAGAATGTACTATATGTAGAGAATGTACTATATATACTACATGTAGAGAATGTACTATATGTACTACATGTAGAGAATGTACTATATGTAGAGAATGTACTATATGTACTACATGTAGAGAATGTACTATATGTAGAGAATGTACTATATGTACTACATGTAGAGAATGTACTATATGTAGAGAATGTACTATATGTAGAGAATGTACTATACTATATGTACTACATGTAGAGAATGTACTACATGTAGAGAATGTACTACATGTAGAGAATGTACTATATGTACTACATGTAGAGAATGTACTATATGTAGAGAATGTACTATATGTACTACATGTAGAGAATGTACTATATGTAGGGAATGTACTATATGTACTACATGTAGAGAATGTACTATATGTAGGGAATGTACTATATGTACTACATGTAGAGAATGTACTATATGTAGAGAATGTACTATATGTACTACATGTAGAGAATGTACTATATGTAGAGAATGTACTACATGTAGAGAATGTACTATATGTACTACATGTAGAGAATGTACTATATGTAGAGAATGTACTATATGTACTACAAGTAGAGAATGTACTATATGTACTACATGGAGAGAATGTACTATATGTACTACATGTAGAGAATGTACTATATGTAGAGAATGTACTATATATACTACATGTAGAGAATGTACTATATGTACTACATGTAGAGAATGTACTATATGTAGGGAATGTACTATATGTACTACAAGTAGAGAATGTACTATATGTACTACATGGAGAGAATGTACTATATGTACGACATGTAGAGAATGTACTATATGTAGAGAATGTACTATATATACTACATGTAGAGAATGTACTATATATACTACATGTAGAGAATGTACTATATATACTACATGTAGAGAATGTACTATATGTAGAGAATGTACTATATGTACTACATGTAGAGAATGTACTGTATGTACTACATGTAGAGAATGTACTATACGTAGAGAATGTACTATATGTACTACATGTAGAGAATGTACTATATGTAGGGAATGTACTATATGTACTACATGTAGAGAATGTACTATATGTAGAGAATGTACTATATGTACTACAAGTAGAGAATGTACTATATGTACTACATGGAGAGAATGTACTATATGTACTACATGTAGAGAATGTACTATATGTAGAGAATGTACTATATATACTACATGTAGAGAATGTACTATATATACTACATGTAGAGAATGTACTATATGTACTACATGTAGAGAATGTACTATATGTACTACATGTAGAGAATGTACTATATGTAGAGAATGTACTATATGTACTACATGTAGAGAATGTACTATATGTACTACATGTAGAGAATGTACTACATGTAGAGAATGTTCTATATGTACTACATGTAGAGAATGTACTATATATACTACATGTAGAGAATGTACTATATGTACTACATGTAGAGAATGTACTATATGTAGAGAATGTACTATATGTACTACATGTAGAGAATGTACTATATGTACTACATGTAGAGAATGTACTACATGTAGAGAATGTTCTATATGTACTACATGTAGAGAATGTACTGTATATACTACATGTAGAGAATGTACTATATGTAGAGAATGTACTATATGTACTACATGTAGAGAATGTACTATATGTAGAGAATGTACTATATGTACTACATGTAGAGAATGTACTATATGTAGAGCATGTACTATTAATACTACATGTAGAGAATGTACTATATGTAGAGAATGTAGTATATATACTATATGTAGAGAATGTAGTATATATACTATATGTAGAGAATGTAGTATATATACTATATGTAGAGAATGTAGTATATATACTATATGTAGAGAATGTAGTATATGTACTACATGTAGAGAAGAGTCTGCAGGGGCCGCCTGAGGACTTATTTACATATTTATCTTATACATAAATGTATTCATTTATATATAAAGTATATATATACTTATTTATTAATATTATATATATTTATTGATATAGTTATTTATATATATTAGTTTTGTATATACTTATTTTTTTATTCATGTATACTTATTATTACATTTCTTTAAATATCTATGTATTTAATTCTACATTTATTTATTCATGTATGTATGTCTACATGTATTTATATATTTATTGATGTACTTATTTAAATATTTATTTACATTTATTTATATATTTATTGATTTCCTTATTTATATACATAATATTTATTGATCCATGTCTACATTTATTTATATATTTATTGATTTACTTAATTATGTATTTATATACATAATATTTAAATACATATTTATTTATTTATGTACTTATTTATATATGTATTTATTTAAATACTCATTTATTTATACATTTATTTATATATATATAGGTTCTGGAACAACACGTGTCGGCTGTGGTTGTGTTTGCTGATGAAACGTGAGAGCAGCGCTCTGTACATTCAGCCGACTGCCTGGTGTCCTGGGAGGACCCGTCACACACACACACACACACACACACACACACACACACACACACACACACCACACACACACACACACACACACACACACACACCCCTTGTGGGCTGGAACAGACCTTTCCTCTCGTCATGGATGAAGAGAGTTTCTTTTTATTAATTTTGAACGAAAAGATTATTTATTATTTTAATTCTGCTACAAACTTTGTAAGAATGGGGAAAAATATTCTTTTATGTTCCAACTTTGTGAAAGAAAAAATGAGCACGAAAAAAAATACGTTTATAATAGATTTAGTGATAAATGATTTCAGTTAATTTTCAAAAGGAAATTCTGGGATTTTGAAGCACTTTTAGACAAAATATATGAAGAAATCAATGTGAGAATTCTTTCATTAAAACATTATATAATCTATATGTGTATATATGTATATAATCTATATGTGTATATATACATACATATATACATACATAATATATACATATATGTATATAATATATATATATATATATTATATATGTATATATAATATATATATATATATATATATATTATATATGTGTATATATACATACATATATATACATATATATACACAAGTATATATCATATATGTATATAATATATACTTGTGTATATATACATACATATATACATACATATTATATACATACATATGTATATATGTATATATAATATATATACATGTATATATTATATATGGTTTATTGTGTATATATTCTATATACACACATATATACATACATACATATATACAGTACATATATATGTATGTATATATATATGTATTTACACACGAGGTGTTCAGAAGATGTGACTGTTTGGATAATTTGTCGTTAATCTGTTTTCAAAAGAACAAACATGAAGCTGCAATTAACAGAAACTCGTTTCATGAAGTCGTTTAACGAGCAATAAAACCTCAATTATCTTTTCAATTACCCCCGTTGCCCCGGCGACGCCAGATAACAACACAGACAAAGCCAAATTACTTTTATTGATTCAGAATTTTGGTTTCGTCCGTCAGCAGCGATGGTTTAGTGAGACCCAGACCCACTGAGACCATCCACCCTGGACTAGACCCAGACCCACAGAGACCATCCACCCTGGACTAGACCCAGACCCACTGAGACCATCCACCCTGGACTAGACCCAGACCCACTGAGACCATCCACCCTGGACTAGACCCAGACCCACTGAGACCAGTCCACCCTGGACTAGACCCAGACCCACAGAGACCAGTCCACCCTGGACTAGACCCGACTCACAGAGACCAGTCCACCCTGGACTAGACCCAGACTCACAGAGACCAGTCCCACCCTGGACTAGACCCAGACCCACAGAGACCAGTCCACCCTGGACTAGACCCACTGAGACCAGTCCACCCTGGACTAGACCCAGACCCACAGAGACCAGTCCACCCTGGACTAGACCCAGACCCACTGAGACCAGTCCACCCTGGACTAGACCCAGACCCACTGAGACCAGTCCACCCTGGGACTAGACCCAGACCCCACTGAGACCAGTCCACCCTGGACTAGACCCAGACCCACTGAGACCAGTCCACCCTGGACTAGACCCAGACCCACTGAGACCAGTCCACCCTGGACTAGACCCAGACCCACTGAGACCAGTCCACCCTGGACTAGACCCAGACCCACAGAGACCAGTCCACCCTGGACTAGACCCAGACCCACTGAGACCAGTCCACCCTGGACTAGACCCAGACCCACTGAGACCAGTCCCACCCTGGACTAGACCCAGACCCACTGAGACCAGTCCACCCTGGACTAGACCCAGACCCACTGAGACCAGTCCACCCTGGACTAGACCCAGACCCACTGAGAACCAGTCCACCCTGGACTAGACCAGACCCACTGAGACCAGTCCACCCTGGACTAGACCCAGACCCACTGAGACCAGTCCACCCTGGACTAGACCCAGACCCACTGAGACCAGTCCACCCTGGACTAGACCCACAGAGACCATCCACCCTGGACTAGACCCAGACCCACTGAGACCATCCACCCTGGACTAGACCCACTGAGACCAGTCCACCCTGGACTAGACCCAGACCCCACAGAGACCAGTCCCACCCTGGGACTAGACCCAGACCAGAGTCAGTAGAATGAGAGGTTTTCTAAAGGGACCCTGGAGCTCAGAGGCAGTACCACTGTAGTCCACAGAGGGCGCCAGAACCAACACAACATGAAAGTTCCTCGTAGCTTTAAGTAAAACATCTGACTGCGAGTGTGTACTTTGTGTATTAGTACACACTCTGTGTGTTGTGATGTAACATGTGACCTTCATGTGACCTTCACGTGACCTTCTTGAAACACAGACGACCCCGTCGTCCCTCCGGATTTTAAACTTTTAAAGATTAGAGACTTGATCCCAGTGAACCGGGTCCTGTGAGGACGCGGTCCGTCAGCGCTGAGGCATCCGTGTGTGTGTGTGTGGTGTGTGTGTGTGTGTGTGTGTGTGTGTGTGTGTGTGTGTGTGAATGTTCTCATGTTAAAGGAATTATCACAGCAGAGGGACTATATGTCGCCGCGGCGGGACACGACCAAAACTGCTCTGACGTCCGTTCACCTCTAGAAATCACTTTTCAGTTTTTCATGTACACATAAAGCATAGACTTCTATACAACCAGAGGAGTCACCCCCTGGTGGTCAGGAGAGAGAATGCAGCTTTAACACATGAAGCATAGACTTCTATACAACCAGAGGAGTCGCCCCCCTGTGGTCAGGAGAGAGAATGCAGCTTTAACACATGAAGCATAGACTTCTATACAACCAGAGGAGTCGCCCACCTGGTGGTCAGTAGAGAGAATGCAGCTTTAACACATGAAGCATAGACTTCTATACAACCAGAGGAGTCGCCCCCTGGTGGTCAGGAGAGAGAATGCAGCTTTAACACATGAAGCATAGACTTCTATACAACCAGAGGAGTCGCCCCCTGGTGGTCAGGAGAGAGAATGCAGCTTAACACATGAAGCATAGACTTCTATACAACCAGAGGAGTCGCCCCCTGGTGGTCAAGGAGAGAGAATGCAGCTTTAACACATGAAGCATAGACTTCTATACAACCAGAGGAATCACCCCCTGGTGGTCAGGAGAGAGAATGCAGCTTTAACACGTGAAGCATATACTTCTATACAGCCAGAGAATTTACAGCATGAACTTAAATCTTCTGACAGATGATCTCCAGGTCTCCTTGTGTCCCACATTAGACATTAAAGAGTGAACGAGTGAACGAGTGAACGAGTGAATAAACAGCTGCATAAAGCTTTGTGTCGGCGCTGCAGTCGGTTTACATGCAGCCGTTTGCAGAGATGTAGGACGAACGAGAGAGACCGCGGGCACAAGCTGCAGACACATGGGGAGGGGGGAGGTGTGTGGTGTGTGTGTGTGTGTGTGTGTGTGTGTGTGTGTGTGTGTGTGTGTGTGGTGTGTGTGTGTGTGTGTGTGGTGGAGGGTATAGGAAGAGAGAGGGAGGAGAGAGAGGGTGAGGAGAGGAGAGCTGTCCTCAGGAATGACCCACAGCAGCACCAGACAGCTCTCTCTCTCTCTCGCTCTCTCTCTCTCTCCCCTCTCTCTCCCTCTCTCTCTCTCTCTCTCTCTCTCTGTTCTCTCTCTCTCTCTCTCTCTCTCTCTCCCTCTCTCCCTCTCTCTCTCCCCTCTCTCTCTCTCCTCTCTCCTCTCTCTCTCTCTCTCTCCTCCCTCTCTCTCTCTCTCCCTCTCCCTCTCTCTCTCCCTCTCTCTCTCTCTCTCTCTCTCTCTCTCTCTCTCTCTCTCCCCCCTCCTTCACTTGTTCTTTGCTGCGTAATCGGTAATAAAATAAAAAGCTCGACCTTCTTTTCTTAAAAATCTTCTCACCTAAACGTTCAGTAGGAAACCATCACGAATAAATAAATAAATTAAAAAGTAAAGCGTTACTTTAAAATGTAGTGAATTTAAAGTGATTACTATTCTCGTCCTCTGCAGCTGAACACAGCTGATCGCCCCCTGGTGGCCGGAGGAGGGAAGCTCGTCATCCGGCGGCCGGTTAGCTTATTTCATTTTTTCATTATATTGGAGCTTTTATAATATTTTCTTACATTATGTAGGTATGGTTATATATATATATATATATATATATATATATATATATATATATATATATATATATTACTTTAATCAGATTGAACCTCTTAGCTGCAGTGGTACTTTTACTACGAGGATTGAAGTACTTGTACCACCACTTGAGTATTTCTATTCTCTGCTACTTTGTATTTCATGTCAGAGGCAAATATTGTTTATTATTTATAATTGATTATATTTATTTGTTTATTATGGATTTAGATTAACACAAATATAGTCAACAAATAAATTGAATATATTTTATATGAATATACAACTTTAATGATACCCAGGATGAAATTATGATATAATAATGTACGTATTTGTTTATCCATTTAAACTACAAAACAAACATCAGCACAAAGATAATTATAAATTTTTTATTCATTGTTTTTTACAGGTAACTTTAAACAAGTTGGCAAGTTTGCACACGAGAGAAATGAAAACATGTCAAAATATATTAAAATACTTTAACCTGCATGATTGAGTTCTGTTACTTATGGAGGTAATACTTGTGTACTTTTAGTATCATTTATTTTAATGCATAGCGTTTACTAGTAACACGAGTATTTCTACACCGAGGTATTACTACTGTCACCGCAGGGGTTAGTTAGTGTGTGTGTGTGTGTGTGTGTGTGTGTGTGTGTGTGTGTGTGTGTGTGTGTGTGTGTGTTGTCAGTAAAGTAGGTCAGTAGTGAAAGGGTTCTCTTCTGTCCTCACTCGGCCTCGTCGGCCCGTCACACCACTCGTGTCGACTCTAATTCTCTCCTCCTCTTCCTCTTCTTCCTCTTCCTCCTCCTTCTCTTTCTCCCTCCTCTTCCTCCTCCTCCTCCTCTTCCTCCTCCTCTTCCTCCTCCCTCTGATTAGAAAGGCAGCAGGTCCCACCCTTCGGTTCAGAAGGTTAACTCTTCAGCTGCTGCCGCTTTTAATTATTTATTTTTGACTCGTAAGCCGGTGTGTATTTTAGGTTTTTAGTTGTTTTTTTAAAGGGGGTCCCCGACGCCACAAAGCAGGGGCCGAGCTCTGCGTCTCATCGAAGAAGACGAGACGATGAAGAATCTGAGGGGAGAAAACTTCCAGGCCGGCTGAATGAAGCCTGTTACCTAACACACAGCTTTACATGATGTACAGTAGAGCGGTGGCTGAGCCCGCAGCGCCCTCTGCTGGAGGAGAGGCGCACTGCAGCGCCCTCTGCTGGAGGAGAGGCGCACTGCAGCGCCCTCTGCTGGAGGAGAGGCGCACTGCAGCGCCCTCTGCTGGAGGAGAGGCGCACTGCAGCGCCCTCTGCTGGAGGAGAGGCGCACTGCAGCGCCCTCTGCTGGAGGAGAGGCGCACTGCAGGACCAGACACTTCTGCACCAAACGAACCAACATGGCTCCCGAAAAATGAAACAGAGATTAATTAAAACATTTTTTTATCTCCTCCTCAAAAATAAACAGTCCCCATTGAGTGGGTTTCTCTGTGTGAGAGATGAATCTGGTAAACTGGTTAGACTGGTTTCTGTGGCGTCTTTTCTTGGCGACGGCGCTGAATGATGGGCGTGTCACCGGGATCAAACACACGACTCAGTGTGGAACAAACACTGCAGGAACTGAGTCTGAGTCAGTGGAAATACTTGATTTTATATATATATATATATATATGTTAATTCGATTTACATTTGTGTTGTGAAATAATTAAATAAGTCGCAGTTTAAAAGATCACAACTGTGAGTTTAAATACAGTTGAAGTATTTGATAGATATATATATATCTCAAATACTTCAACTGTTTATTATAAGACACTAGCAGCTCAGTATATATATATATATATATATATATATATACACACACACACACACACACACACAGATATATAATTATGTTAATTGTTTTTTTAACATATATAAAATGTATATATAGTCGAACCTCACTGTGAAGGTTAGAGGAAAAAGTAAAAACAAACGACCAGGTTTTTAAAACTTTTTTAATTTTTTGCTTGCAGACAAACAAAAAGAAAAGAAAAAGAAGATATCCATGAAAGTCCAGATATAATAAATAAATAAACGACTAAAAACATTTGGCTATTAAAGCGATTAAAGAACCCAAAGCCCTCTGATGTCAGAGTTCAACAGGAACAGAAACGCTAAATAAAAGCTTATTTCTGCTTCTTTTTTATTTATTTTAAATGTTTTAAACCCCCACATTATGAAAAGTTAAAAGGTTCCCGTGGGAACCGAGCCGAGCGCTTCTGGTTCCTCGACCCGAAAATATCTTCTGTAATTCTTGTGGAAAACCTGAAAGATATTGTTGTATATTTCACCCGTATTGGAGCAAATAAATGCACTAATAACTTCTTTTAAAGTGTTTTTTTGTGTGTTTTTTCTTTACTTTGGTGGCGAAGACAACAACAAAAAGACATGATTACAGCGTTACTCATATGTTCATGCATACAGGACTGAATAGAAAGAAACTGTTGGAGTAAATGAGTCTAGCTTAACGGACTGAGGTAAAGTTGCCTGTTTCCTGAAGTAGAGCACACATGCCTTTTACTTTTTATTTCTTTTTTTCTGGACAAAGACACAGAAATCAGTATTTGGGTTCATCTCCTCTCAATCTGTTTAAAAACAACAACAAACGTAACATCCGCCATCTTGTTTTTGTGTTTTCTCAGAGCTCAAAAAAGGAAAAATCCACCTGAAAAACACTTTAATGTATTTTGTAGTTCGTGGTAACGGGCCGCTCCATCGCCACCAGTTCCTACATTTCCCAGAATGCCTCAGTGAGTTCTCTCAGAGAGAGTTTGAGGCTCATAATTGCTTCTTGTTTCATCGGTGAACAAAAGTTCTGTTGACAAATCCACGAAATCTGGAGACCAGAAGACTTTATGTCTGCGGGACAGCTGGACTGAGACTAGGGACTAGAGACTAGGGACTAGAGACTAGAGACTAGGGACTAGGGACTAGAGACTAGAGACTAGGGACTAGAGACGAAGGACTAGGGACTAGAGACGAAGGACTAGAGACGAGGGACTAGAGACTAGGGACTAGGGACTAGAGACGAGGGACTAGAGACTAGAGACTAGGGACGAGGGACGAGGGACTAGAGACGAAGGACTAGAGACGAGGGACTAGAGACTAGGGACGAGGGACGAGGGACTAGAGACTAGGGACTAGAGACTAGAGACTAGGGACTAGGGACTAGAGACGAGGGACTAGGGACTAGGGACTAGAGACGAGGGACTAGGGACTAGAGACTAGGGACTAGAGACGAAGGGACTAGGGACTAGAGACTAGGGACTAGAGACGAAGGGACTGGAGACGAAGGACTAGAGACGAGGGACTAGAGACTAGGGACTAGGGACTAGAGACTAGGGACTAGGGACTAGAGACTAGGGACTAGGGACTAGAGACGAGGGACTAGGGACTAGAGACGAAGGACTAGAGACGAGGGACTAGAGACTAGAGACTAGGGACTAGAGACTAGGGACTAGAGACTAGGGACTAGAGACTAGGGACTAGAGACGAGGGACTAGGGACTAGAGACTAGGGACTAGAGACGAAGGGACTGGAGACGAAGGACTAGAGACGAGGGACTAGAGACTAGGGACTAGAGACTAGGGACTAGGGACTAGAGACTAGGGACTAGAGACTAGGGACTAGGGACTAGAGACGAGGGACTAGGGACTAGAGACGAAGGACTAGAGACGAGGGACTAGAGACTAGAGACTAGGGACTAGAGACTAGGGACGAGGGACTAGGGACTAGGGACTAGAGACGAGGGACTAGAGACTAGAGACGAGGGACTAGGGACTAGAGACTAGGGACTAGGGACTAGAGACTAGGGACTAGGGACTAGAGACTAGAGACTAGGGACTAGGGACGAGGGACTAGAGACTAGGGACTAGGGACTAGAGACGAAGGACTAGAGACTAGGGACTAGAGACTAGGGACAAGGGACTAGAGACGAAGGACTAGAGACTAGGGACTAGAGACTAGGGACTAGAGACTAGAGACGAGGGACTAGAGACTAGAGACGAGGGACTAGAGACTAGGGACTAGAGACTAGGGACTAGGGACTAGGGACTAGAGACTAGGGACTAGAGACGAGGGACGAGAGACTAGAGACGAGGGACGAGAGACTAGAGACTAGAGACTAGGGACTAGAGACTAGGGACGAGGGACTAGAGACGAAGGGACTAGAGACGAAGGGACTAGAGACAAGGGACTAGAGACGAAGGGACTAGAGACGAGGGACTAGAGACTAGGGACTAGAGACGAAGGGACTAGAGACGAAGGGACTAGAGACGAAGGGACTAGAGACGAAGGGACTAGAGACGAAGGGACTAGAGACGAAGGGACTAGAGACGAGGGACTAGAGACTAGGGACTAGGGACTAGGGACTAGAGACTAGGGACTAGGGACTAGGGACTAGAGACGAAGGGACTAGAGACGAAGGGACTAGAGACGAAGGGACGAGGGACTAGAGACGAAGGGACTAGAGACGAAGGGACTAGAGACGAGGGACTAGAGACTAGGGACTAGGGACTAGAGACTAGGGACTAGAGACGAAGGGACTAGAGACGAAGGGACGAGGGACTAGAGACGAGGGACTAGAGACGAGGGACTAGAGACGAAGGGACTAGAGACGAAGGGACTAGGGACTAGAGACTAGGGACTAGAGACGAAGGGACTAGAGACGAGGGACTAGAGACGAAGGGACTAGAGACTAGGGACTAGAGACTAGGGACGAGGGACTAGAGACTAGGGACTAGAGACGAAGGACTAGAGACGAAGGACTAGAGACGAAGGACTAGAGACGAGGGACTAGAGACGAAGGACTAGAGACGAGGGACTAGAGACGAGGGACTAGAGACGAAGGACTAGAGACGAAGGACTAGAGACGAAGGACTAGAGACTAGAGACGAGGGACTAGAGACGAAGGACTAGAGACGAAGGACTAGAGACGAAGGACTAGAGACGAGGGACTAGAGACGAAGGGACTGGAGACGAGGGACTAGAGACGAGGGACTAGAGACGAGGGACTAGAGACGAGGGACTAGAGACGAGGGACTAGAGACGAAGGGACTGGAGACGAGGGACTAGAGACGAGGGACTAGAGACGAGGGACTAGAGACGAAGGACTAGAGACGAGGGACTAGAGACTAGAGACGAGGGACTAGAGACGAGGGACTAAAAGTTTTTTCTTATTTCATACCGTTAATATAAATGTACTGAGACTTGAGAAGACATTAAATATTAAAAAGTACTTCCTAATGTATAGTTTTGTCGATTAAATGTCTGAAAATAGTTATAAACAGACCATAATAATTCAGCCATTAGACATTAAATACTATTTACAATATTGATCTTTATTTGACCATTAAAGTGAGAAATAGTCATAAAAAGTGACGTATTTAGTTCAACAACAGTCAAAACTACAAAGATATTTGAGTCACTGAATAAAAAGTTGTTTCTGTTCTTTAGATATGAATGGGGTGGACAGAATAATAGAAACACCTGTGAGTAACAGAAATATTTTGTTTTTAAGAGAGAATTGGCCACAAAAATACAATTATTGTCTTAATTATTTCTTACGTTAATGGTACTTTTACAGTTGCATTGTGGGATAAGTATGTAGAGTACAATAAGAATAAATATATTATTGAATATAATAATAAATCTGAGTTTATTGCAGTTTTAAGGTGGATTTTGCCTTTAAAGGAGTCTCATCCTGACGTCATTGAAACCGAATGGACCCAAACACCTGCGTACATGGAGATCATCCCCAAAAGAACTCATGATGGCATCATAAAGTATAAAGGATTCAGTCCCCATTTTATTTATACGTCGTTAAGACTTAAAAAAAAAGAAGAAGAAAATACAAAAAAAGTGAAAACACAGATGTGGAATTCAACCAGCACTGATTTCTTTTGATTTAAAATCAAGAACTTATAAACATAATGGCACTAATTTGAGTCGTCTATTCACACAAAAGAAAGAAAGAAAAACAACAGTTCGGTTTCAAAAACCTTTTTTCTTTCAGAACAGAAAAATGTTTTGAAGACGTTCATTAAGAAAATGGTCCATTATTCTGAAAAAAGTTATTCTTTATTATTGAGAAACCCATGCGAGGTCCCACCTCTTCCTTTAAAAACAGTTCTCTTTTTGTATTTTTTTTTGTATTTTTTATTAAAAATGACACAAAAAAGCTCCGTCGTTCCCGCCAAAATAAAAGCCCGGTACAGGAGCAGGTTGGGACTTACTCGCAGTGCGTCCGGCGAGTCGTCCGATTGGTCCCCGACAGCCAAAAGAAGCCCCGCCCCCGATGCCTAGTCCTTTAACCCAGAGCGCCCCAGCGGCATCGGGACCCAGAGCTTCGTCTCCCAGGCTCAAACCCGGTTCCTGATAGTCCACTTTGTCCTCCGGCTGAGCTCCCCGCGGCCATCTTTGGGTCCCGAGCCGTCAGTTGAGAAACACTGACGCGCGTCGTCGTCTCCACGGCGGGAAGCAGCGCTGAGGCTGCGAACACAGAAGGAAACGTCACGATTAGAAGACTTTAACTCTACGTGATGTCCGCTGGTGCGTTCAGGGACAGCGGGAGAAGAGGAACCTGAAGAGCCTTTTATTCACTTCTTCAGGTCAACGGTGGTTTTAGTTGTATTCATTAATAAAAGATCATAACGTTGTCATTGTATCTGTAAAGTATGACGTGAAACGTTTTTAAAAGTCAGTATAGCATGTCGTAATTATTTTTATTTTGAAGTATGTCGTAAAATGTAAAAAAAAAAAAATCTGTATAGTATGTCGTATAAAGTTCAAAATAAAAGAATCCTTACGTAAATTGTAAAAGGTAATTAAAATAATCAGAACGTCATAAAATGTAAATAAAAAAATCTGTCATAAAATGAAAAAATCTGTATAGTATGTCGTACAATGTAAAAATTTAAATCTGTATAGTATGTCGTATAATGTTAAAGATCAAATAAAAGAATCTGTACGTAAATTGTAAAAGGTAATAAAAAGAAATCTTTATGTCGTAAAAAGTTTAAAAAACAAAATACAAATCTGTAAATATGTCGTAAAAATACAAATCTGTATACTAAAAAGGTTTAATTTTTTTTTGTAAAAAGTAAATAATCAGAATGTCATAACAAGTATTAAAAAAAATACAAAAATATGTCTAGTACGTCGTAAAATGTTTCAAAAAATAAATAAAAATCAGGACAGTATGTGGTAAAAAGTAAAAAATAAAATCTGTATAGTATGTCGTAAAATGTAAAAATAAAAAAATAAAAATCAGTCCAGTAAGTGGTAAAAAGTCAGATATAATTTGTCATCATAGAAAACTTAAAACATTAAAAAGATAAAGTATTAGTATCAGAGCTTCTTCACCTTCGTCTGCTTTCAGGAACATCAAACTCACCTTCAGCTCGTCTGCTCCTCTGCCGGCGGCTGTGATTGGCTGTCGCCTTTAGATTCCTCCTGGATCACTTCTTCATCCTCCTCCTCTTCTTCATCTTCATCCTCCTCCTCCTCCTCCTCCTCCTCCTCCTCCTCCACCACCTCTTCATTGCAGTCATCATCAGTGGCTTCTTCTCCTTGTTCTTTCACCTCCATCTCTCCTTCGCTGTCTGCGCGATCTGCTGCCTCCTCCTCTTCTTCCTCTTCTTCTTCTTCCTCCTCCTCCTCCCCCCCCACCTCCTCCTCCTCCTCCTCTTCCTCCACTTCTTCGTCCTCGTCCTCGCCCTCCTCGTCGCTGAAGGGCTCCCTGCCCTCCTGCACCCGGCGGGCGGTGTGTGAGAACCAGTCCCTGACCTGCTCGTAGCTCATGCTGGACTTGGTGACCAGGTCGTCCAGGTCCTTCTCGCTCAGGACTCCGTGTTTCAGGAAGTAGTCCTTCAGGAACGACTTCCCGGACTTCACCTGCAGGACCAAGGAAAACAACGACAAGTCCTGTTAGTGTTTGACCTCACTGACTGTAGGTTTGGTACATGAGAAAATTCACGTAGCATTCAAATAACCCCAATGGGCCCATTGGGGCTATTGGGCCCCATATTGTGTTATGATTTGAGTTAGAGAATGTTCACATATTGTGTTATGATTTGGGTTAGAGAATGTTCACATATTGTGCTATGATTTGGGTTAGACAATGTTCACATATTGAGTTATGATTTGGGTTAGTGAATGTTCACATATTGTGTTATGATTTGGGTTAGAGAATGTTCACATATTGTGCTATGATTTGGGTTAGTGAATGTTCACATATTGTGTTATGATTTGGGTTAGAGAATGTTCACATATTGAGCTATGATTTGTGTTAGAGAATGTTCACATATTGTGTTATGATTTGGGTTAGAGAATGTTCACATATTGTGCTATGATTTGGGTTAGACAATGTTCACATATTGAGTTATGATTTGGGTTAGTGAATGTTCACATATTGTGTTATGATTTGGGTTAGAGAATGTTCACATATTGTGCTATGATTTGGGTTAGAGAATGTTCACATATTGTGCTATGATTTGGGTTAGAGAATGTTCACATATTGTGCTATGATTTGGGTTAGTGAATGTTCACATATTGAGTTATGATTTGGGTTAGAGAATGTTCACATATTGTGTTATGATTTGGGTTAGAGAATGTTCACATATTGTGCTATGATTTGGGTTAGTGAATGTTCACATATTGAGTTATGATTTGGGTTAGTGAATGTTCACATATTGTGCTATGATTTGGGTTAGAGAATGTTCACATATTGTGTTATGATTTGGGTTAGAGAATGTTCACATATTGTGCTATGATTTGGGTTAGTGAATGTTCACATATTGAGTTATGATTTGGGTTAGTGAATGTTCACATATTGTGCTATGATTTGGGTTAGAGAATGTTCACATATTGTGCTATGATTTGGGTTAGAGAATGTTCACATATTGAGCTATGATTTGTGTTAGAGAATGTTCACATATTGAGCTATGATTTGGGTTAGAGAATGTTCACATATTGTGCTATGATTTGGGTTAGTGAATGTTCACATATTGTGCTATGATTTGGGTTAGAGAATGTTCACATATTGAGTTATGATTTGGGTTAGTGAATGTTCACATATTGTGCTATGATTTGGGTTAGAGAATGTTCACATATTGTGTTATGATTTGGGTTAGAGAATGTTCACATATTGTGCTATGATTTGGGTTAGAGAATGTTCACATATTGAGCTATGATTTGTGTTAGAGAATGTTCACATATTGTGCTATGATTTGGGTTAGAGAATGTTCACATATTGAGCTATGATTTGGGTTAGTGAATGTTCACATATTGTGCTATGATTTGGGTTAGAGAATGTTCACATATTGTGTTATGATTTGGGTTAGAGAATGTTCACATATTGTGCTATGATTTGGGTTAGTGAATGTTCACATATTGTGCTATGATTTGTGTTAGAGAATGTTCACATATTGTGCTATGATTTGGGTTAGAGAATGTTCACATATTGAGCTATGATTTGGGTTAGTGAATGTTCACATATTGTGCTATGATTTGGGTTAGAGAATGTTCACATATTGTGCTATGATTTGGGTTAGAGAATGTTCACATATTGAGCTATGATTTGTGTTAGAGAATGTTCACATATTGAGCTATGATTTGGGTTAGAGAATGTTCACATATTGTGCTATGATTTGGGTTAGTGAATGTTCACATATTGTGCTATGATTTGGGTTAGAGAATGTTCACATATTGAGTTATGATTTGGGTTAGTGAATGTTCACATATTGTGCTATGATTTGGGTTAGAGAATGTTCACATATTGTGTTATGATTTGGGTTAGAGAATGTTCACATATTGTGCTATGATTTGGGTTAGAGAATGTTCACATATTGAGCTATGATTTGGGTTAGTGAATGTTCACATATTGTGCTATGATTTGGGTTAGAGAATGTTCACATATTGTGTTATGATTTGGGTTAGAGAATGTTCACATATTGTGCTATGATTTGGGTTAGTGAATGTTCACATATTGTGCTATGATTTGGGTTAGAGAATGTTCACATATTGAGCTATGATTTGGGTTAGAGTTGGACCTTACAGCTGCATCATTTCAAAGAAATAATCATCCTGAAAGTGATTTCTTTATAGGCGGACCTGAAACCTTTTCATTTTTTTCTGTGTCATCTTCATTTACTCTTAACCAGTAACATATAGACTGATATTTACACATCTGAACAACATCTCACATGTGTACCTTTTATTATAACTAGTGCTGTCATATTAGCGCGTTATTAACGGCGTTAACGCAAACCAATTTTAACGGCGTCAATTTTATTAACGGCGTTAACGCATTTTAATTTTTCAATTTTTTTTTTTTTTATGCGAGCACCACGCCGGATGTAGGTCAACCGGAAGCAAAACAATAGGCACACCGTTTGGGCTTGGAAGCTAGGCTAACGTTACGGTTTGAAATGAATGAATGGTGAGCGCGATACAGCAAAATGAATGATATTCAGTGAACTGCGAACAGGTGCGCGTGCCAGAAGGGAGAAGAGTGAACACATTGAACACAGCAGGGGAGAACGCAACGTTAGCCAGCTAAAATTAATTTTAGACTAATTGACCAGCACACATTATATATAATGCATGACGAGTATTTAATGACTTATCAACATATAGGTTATATATCAAGGTTGGCGGGTCTGAATAAGGCTAAACTAGAAGTTAACACCAATACAAACATTATTTTTGCAGAATGAGTGTGTTAGGGGAGAAGGATGCAGCCATTGTTAAACAGCTGGATTGAAATGCAGCTGGAACTGGTCGTGGCTAAAACTGGAAGGCAAGGTCTCAATAAAAGGGCAAGAGGTGTCCTTTCATCTAGGAGATGTATTCTCCAAAATCAACAGGCAGGGATTCACCAGATGCATTCTCTGCATCAAAGATATAAATGATGCTAACAAAGGCAGCCATGCTCTCCCTTACCACATTGTGCCTCATATACTGTAAATGTTAGACCAGTGACAGGCTGGCATGAAATGGCTTGCATAATACTTAGTAAGGAGGCCATAATCATGTTTGACTCATGGCTGAAGTTAAGTTTCTCCAGCTCTCCCCAGGTTGGCAAAAAAAGCATCTCAAAATGCATCAGATTGATGCTTTAAAATATGGAATATTTAAATGTTCTTACGGGGGAGCATGCCCCCGGACCCCCTAGAGGGGTAATATCCTTCTCACCTTTTTCACCCCTGACCCGTTTTCATGCCTGGTGCACTCTATAATTTTATTTTGTAAACCCTTGTTTACCTGAAATGTGCAGTAATTTTATTTTGTACCGCCCTGTTTGGCAGTTGTTTTTCAATAAAATAAAGCAAGCCAATCCACTTTTTCATGTTGATAAGAGCATTAAAATGCAAAAAAAAAAAAATTGCGATTAATTGCGATTAATCGCGAGTTAACTATGACATAAATGCGATTAATCGCGATTAAATATTTTAATCGCTTGACAGCACTAATTATAACACCAACATTATTCAAACAGCCCTAGTGGTTGCAGAGATGCACCCTTTTTAGTTTGGGTATGACATTTTCGAGGAAAGGGCCTAAAAATAGGTTGGTTTTTAAAAGGTTAAAAAGGGTGCAATAGTTTTGGCTAAGTGTGCCTAATAAAGTGGACACGGACCTTGATGGGTATGGCGCCCCCTTGTGGGGAGCGCTTGCAGGGATACGGCCGGCGCGTCCTCCTGGACCAGCCGCGGAACCGCTTCCTGGACTTCTTCTGGGTCTTCACCTCGCCGTTCAGCGCCTCGTCCACCTGAAAGACAAAATGTTTATTTAAGTCAAAGTTTCAAGTAAAAGTACAATTATATAAAAACAGCTGGAGACGAAGGACTAGAGAACAGGGACTGGCAACGAGGGTCTAAGGATGAGGGACTGGAGACGAGGGACTAGAGACGAGGGACTAGAGACGGAGGGACTAGAGACGGAGGGACTAGAGACGGAGGGACTAGAGACGGAGGGACTAGAGACGAAGGGACTAGAGACGAGGGACTAGAGACGAAGGGACTAGAGACGAGGGACTAGAGACGGAGGGACTAGAGACGGAGGGACTAGAGACGAGGGACTAGAGACGGAGGGACTAGAGACGAAGGGACTAGAGACGAAGGGACTAGAGACGGAGGGACTAGAGACGAAGGGACTAGAGACGAGGGACTAGAGACGGAGGGACTAGAGACGAAGGGACTAGAGACGAAGGGACTAGAGACGGAGGGACTAGAGACGGAGGGACTAGAGACGAAGGGACTAGAGACGAAGGACTAGAGACGGAGGGACTAGAGACGAAGGGACTAGAGACGAGGGACTAGAGACGGAGGGACTAGAGACGGAGGGACTAGAGACGGAGGGACTAGAGACGGAGGGACTAGAGACGAAGGGACTAGAGACGAAGGGACTGGAGACGAGGGACTAGAGACGAGGGACTAGAGACGGAGGGACTAGAGACGAGGGGACTAGAGACGAGGGGACTAGAGACGAGGGGACTAGAGACGAGGGACTAGAGACGAAGGGACTAGAGACGAAGGGACTAGAGACGGAGGGACTAGAGACGGAGGGACTAGAGACGAAGGGACTGGAGACGGAGGGACTAGAGACGAGGGGACTAGAGACGAGGGGACTAGAGACGAGGGGACTAGAGACGAGGGGACTAGAGACGAAGGGACTAGAGACGAAGGGACTAGAGACGGAGGGACTAGAGACGGAGGGACTAGAGACGAAGGGACTAGAGACGAAGGGACTAGAGACGAGGGGACTGGAGACGAAGGGACTGGAGACGAGGGACTAGAGACGAGGGACTAGAGACGGAGGGACTAGAGACGAGGGGACTAGAGACGAGGGGACTAGAGACGAGGGGACTAGAGACGAGGGACTAGAGACGGAGGGACTAGAGACGAAGGGACTAGAGACGGAGGGACTAGAGACGAAGGGACTAGAGACGGAGGGACTAGAGACGAAGGGACTGGAGACGAGGGACTAGAGACGAGGGACTAGAGACGGAGGGACTAGAGACGGAGGGACTAGAGACGAAGGGACTAGAGACGAAGGGACTAGAGACGAGGGGACTAGAGACGAAGGGACTGGAGACGAGGGACTAGAGACGAGGGACTAGAGACGAGGGGACTAGAGACGAGGGGACTAGAGACGAGGGGACTAGAGACGAGGGGACTAGAGACGAGGGACTAGAGACGGAGGGACTAGAGACGAAGGGACTAGAGACGAAGGGACTAGAGACGAGGGGACTAGAGACGAAGGACTAGAGACGAGGGGACTAGAGACGAGGGACTAGAGACGAGGGACTAGAGACGAGGGACTAGAGACGGAGGGACTAGAGACGAAGGACTAGAGACGAAGGGACTAGAGACGAAGGGACTAGAGACGAAGGACTAGAGACGAAGGGACTAGAGACGAAGGGACTAGAGACGAAGGGACTAGAGACGAAGGGACTGGAGACGAAGGGACTGGAGACGAGGGACTAGAGACGGAGGGACTAGAGACGAAGGGACTGGAGACGAGGGACTAGAGACGAAGGGACTAGAGACGAAGGGACTAGAGACGAAGGGACTAGAGACGAAGGGACTAGAGACGAAGGGACTAGAGACGAGGGGACTAGAGACGAGGGGACTAGAGACGAGGGGACTAGAGACGAGGGGACTAGAGACGAGGGACTAGAGACGAGGGACTAGAGACGGAGGGACTAGAGACGGAGGGACTAGAGACGGAGGGACTAGAGACGAAGGGACTAGAGACGAAGGGACTAGAGACGAAGGACTAGAGACGAAGGACGAGGGACTAGAGACGAGGGACTAGAGACGAGGGACTAGAGACGAAGGGACTGGAGACGAAGGGACTGGAGACGAGGGACTAGAGACGAGGGACTAGAGACGAAGGGACTAGAGACGAAGGGACTAGAGACGAGGGACTAGAGACGAAGGGACTAGAGACGAGGGACTAGAGACGAGGGACTAGAGACGAGGGACTAGAGACGAGGGACTAGAGACGAAGGGACTAGAGACGAAGGACTAGAGACGAAGGACTAGAGACGAAGGACTAGAGACGAGGGACTAGAGACGAGGGACTAGAGACGAGGGACTAGAGACGAGGGACTAGAGACGAGGGACTAGAGACGAGGGACTAGAGACGAAGGGACTAGAGACGAAGGACTAGAGACGAAGGACTAGAGACGAAGGGACTAGAGACGAAGGACTAGAGACGAGGGACTAGAGACGAAGGGACTAGAGACGAAGGACTAGAGACGAGGGACTAGAGACGAAGGACTAGAGACGAGGGACTAGAGACGAAGGGACTAGAGACGAAGGGACTAGAGACGAAGGACTAGAGACGAGGGACTAGAGACGAAGGGACTAGAGACGAAGGACTAGAGACGAGGGACTAGAGACGAGGGACTAGAGACGAGGGACTAGAGACGAAGGGACTGGAGACGAGGGACTAGAGACGAGGGACTAGAGACGAAGGGACTAGAGACGAGGGACTAGAGACGAGGGACTAGAGACGAGGGACTAGAGACGAGGGACAGTACCTTCCCGCTCTGGTAGAGGTAGAACCACTTCAGGTTGCTGTTCTTGCAGGCGTAGCGCGTGTCTCCGAACCAGTTGACGATGTAGCTCCTCGGCAGGCCGCTGTCGTCGGCCATGTTGTCGTACTCCTCGGCCGTGGGCCACTGCGAGCGCACGAAGGCCTTCTTCAGGATGTGCAGCTGCATCGGAGTCTTCTTCAGCGTCTTCCTGCTGGAGGGCGTGGTCCGCCGCTCCTCTTCCTCCTCGTCCTCGTCCTCCTCCTCCTCCTCATCCTTCGAGGGCATCTTCCGCCTCTCGGTGAACCAGGCGTCCACCTCGCGGCGCGTTAGCTTGGTGGCGGCGCGCAGGCGGCTCAGCTCCTCGTCCGGCGGCGTGTTCGCCTCCTGGAAGCTGGCCTCCAGCACGAGCAGCTGCTCCGGGGTCTTCTCCTTGAACTTCTGCGGCGTGAAGTCGGGGAAGGCGTGCCGGAACTTGACCCGCGGGTTGCTGGACGTCGGGACGCCGGCGGCGGAGGTCGGGGAGGAGCAGTCGCCGGCGGCGTCGTCGCTGGAGTCGATGACGACGACGATGGAGCCGCCGGCGCCGGCGTCGTTGTCGCTGCTGTTGAGTCCGCCGCCGCCGCCGCTCCTCCCTCGTCCTCCTGCCGCCGCTTTGGTGGGCGGGGCTTCGCTCAGCGGCACGCCGTGGTGGTCCTTGGAGTTCCTCTGGTTGTAGCGCGTGTCGCTGAACCACTTCTTGATCGCGCGCTTGGAGAGTTTGGTGACCTGCATGAGCCGCGATATCTCCGCCTCGGTGGCGAACTGCCGGCGCCCGTAGCTCGCCTTCAGCTCCGCCAGCTGCTCCTTGGACTTCTTCGGTTTGGCCGCCGCCGCCGCGTCACGGCCGAGCGCCGCGGCGGCGGACCTCTCCGTCTTGGACTCGGTGGCCGACGGCTCGGCGGCTTTGGGCCGGTTGCCCGGTGCGCCCGCCACCGTCAGGGTGATGGGCGAGGCGCCCGGCACGGCGCTGCCGTTGCCCGTCACCTGCGTGAGCACGAGGCCCGGCTGGCCCACGATCTGGCAGGTCTGGAAGATGGACTGCAGGCCGTTGGCGGCCATGTTGGCCGGGATGACGGTGATGGTCTGAGGGCCGGCCTGCACCGTGCCGTTGAACTTCTTCCTCCTCGCCTCCTCCACCTGCAGAGAGACGACTCAGTGAAGTACCGAATAGGAACTAAACAAACAGTTATTCATCAAGTGGAGGTTTTGATTGATCCAAATACATATTTATTCTTCAGGAACATCATTTAACCGTCCTGCGCTTTCACACATTTCATTCCAAGAAAATATCAAATTTCTACTTTTCCCCCGAATCTTACATTTCATTTTCTTAAGAACATAAATCCAATCAAAGCTCAGCTGGAGAGAAAGACGTCGAGCTGGAAACTTTCTGGAAAAACAACCTTCTGTTGTGATGAACACCGAATGTGAAACACATGTGAAACGGGAACAATTAATTGTGTAATAAAAGTGACGGCTGCCGATCGAAACCAGCTGGTTTTCAGCCGATCGGCCAGTCGGTTCAATACTCGAGGGTTCGTGGGAGATTTGTTTAACGTTTTTGTTTTAAAGGTTAAGATAAAAACAGACTGACAGATGCAGGCAGCAACTCACTGTTCTGAGGGTGGAGTTTAAAACAAGGGGTGTGGCCTTTAAAACGGGTTGAGTGGGTTGGGGGCCCGACACAGGGGGGCGGGGCCCAACACAGGGGGGCGGGGCCCAACACAGGGGGGCGGGGCCCCACACGGGGGGCGGGGCCCCACACGGGGGGTGGGGCCTAACACAGGGGGTGGGGCCTAACACAGGGGGCGGGGCCTAACACAGGGGGCGGGGCCTAACACGGGGGGGCGGGGCCTAACACGGGGGGGGGGCTAACACAGGGGGCGGGGCCTAACACAGGGGGCGGGGCCTAACACACGGCGTGGCGCTGCACCGACCTCCTCCGGCGTCCAGCTGACTCCGTGCTTCAGCCTCTGGGCGGAGAACCAGACTTTGATCTGCTCCTCGCTGAACTTCGTCTGCGAAGACAAACCCATGATCTCCGAGACCGAAGGGTACGGGAACCTGAGACGCACAAAATAAATGTATTAATAAAAAGATTGGATAGAACTTTACTAATTTAACAAGCTGATGTTGCGGGTCATGTGATATACACATGCGTGTATGCATTACCGGTTGTAGGCGCTGACCAGCAGGACGTTGTTGTCCATGGCCGTGTTGTAGGTGGGGATGCTGCTGATGGGGATGAGCAGCTGCGTCTGCGTCTGGCTGAGGTTCTGCTGGTTCTGCAGCGCCGACAGCACCTGGGCCAGCGTCCCGGGGGGCAGCACGCCGCCGCCCGCTTTGATCTGCAGCACGTTGGAGCCGTTGACCACGATGCCCTGCGGCACGCCGTGCACCTGCAGCGGCGCCGAGATGGGCACGAGGCGCGGCGCGGCGGCGGCGGAGGAGAACGCCGGGGCCGGAGACAGCGCGGGCGGCGACTTGTTCTCGTCGTCCTCCTCGTCCTCGCTCTCCACCTTGATCACGTCGTCGACGACGGCCATTTTGTGGAAGGCGGCGAACTTCTTGGGCTCCGGCCGGCCGCGGCTCCTCATGATGGGCGTCTTGCTGAGCGCGATGCTGCGGCGGGACGCGTCCTCGGCCTCGTCGGCCTCCGCCTTGACGAAGCCGCCGGCGAAGGTGAGGTCGTTGACCGTCTGCTGGAACACGGTCTCGTTGCTGCGCTTCACCATCGTGCGCGTGAAGTTGTCCTCGCCCGGGTGGAGGCGGGCGTTGTGCGCCAGCAGGGTGTCGTAGCTGAGGGAGGAGACGTGGTTAAGAACTAAGAAATACAGAGGAGACGTGGTTAAGAACTAAGAGATACAGAGGAGACGTGGTTAAGAACTAAGAGATACAGAGGAGACGTGGTTAAGAACTAAGAGATACAGAGGAGACGTGGTTAAGAACTAAGAAATACAGAGGAGACGTGGTTAAGAACTAAGACATACAGAGGAGACGTGGTTAAGAACTAAGAAATACAGAGGAGACGTGGTTAAGAACTAAGAGATACAGAGGAGACGTGGTTAAGAACTAAGAAATACAGAGGAGACGTGGTTAAGAACTAAGACATACAGAGGAGACGTGGTTAAGAACTAAGAAATACAGAGGAGACGTGGTTAAGAACTAAGAAATACAGAGGAGACGTGGTTAAGAACTAAGATACAGATTTAGAACAAGGGGACTCACTTCATCTCAGATTAGTGCAATCAGAGTTCAGCAAAACTGGGTTTCAAATTAGTAAATCCAATTCTGGATTCATGAACAAACGTTGTTTGCTAGCCAGCGAGCTTAAAGTCAGTTAGTTAGCTTCACAAATAAAAACACGAGTATTCTACATCTCGCTGTATAAAAACACAGGTATTCTACCTCTCGGTGTATAAAAACACAGGTATTCTACCTCTCGGTGTATAAAAACACAGGTATTCTACCTCTCGGTGTATAAAAACACAGGTATTCTACCTCTCGGTGTGTAAAAACACAGGTATTCTACCTCTCGGTGTATAAAAACACAGGTATTCTACCTCTCGGTGTATAAAAACACAGGTATTCTACCTCTCGGTGTATAAAAACACAGGTATTCTACCTCTCGCTGTATAAAAACACAGGTATTCTACCTCTCGCTGTATAAAAACACAGGTATTCTACCTCTCGGTGTATAAAAACACAGGTATTCTACCTCTCGGTGTATAAAAACACAGGTATTCTACCTCTCGCTGTATAAAAACACAGGTATTCTACCTCTCGCTGTATAAAAACACAGGTATTCTACCTCTCGCTGTATAAAAACACAGGTATTCTACCTCTCGCTGTATAAAAACACAGGTATTCTACCTCTCGCTGTATAAAAACACAGGTATTCTACCTCTCGCTGTATAAAAACACAGGTATTCTACCTCTCGCTGTATAAAAACACAGGTATTCTACCTCTCGCTGTATAAAAACACAGGTATTCTACCTCTCGCTGTATAAAAACACAGGTATTCTACCTCTCGCTGTATAAAAACACAGGTATTCTACCTCTCGCTGTATAAAAACACAGGTATTCTACCTCTCGCTGTATAAAAACACAGGTATTCTACCTCTCGCTGTATAAAAACACAGGTATTCTACCTCTCGGTGTATAAAAACACAGGTATTCTACCTCTTGGTGTATAAAAACACAGGTATTCTACCTCTCGGTGTATAAAAACACAGGTATTCTACCTCTCGGTGTATAAAAACACAGGTATTCTACCTCTCGGTGTATAAAAACACAGGTATTCTACCTCTTGGTGTGGTAGTCACACTCCATGCAGACGTACGAGGTGTTGGTGACGACGTCGGGATGCTCTGCGTCAACGTGTGCGGTGAACAGGTTGAGCTCGGCGGTCTGGAAGCTGCAGTACTTGCACTCGTAGCCGCCCTCGGCCATGTTGGAGTCCAGGTAGGGGTCCGGCCCGGCCCGGCGGTCGGAGTCCTCGCCCGGCGGCTGGAAGGAGGCGGCCGCCGCGCCGCGTCCGTCCTCCGGCTCGGCGGCGGCGTCCTCCATCTCCTGCTCTTCCTCCTCGGCCTCCCGAGGCGGCACCATGCACGGGGTGGTGGTCTTCCTCCTGCTCGCCATCCTGAGGGTTCTGTCGGGGTCGTCTCCGGGGCGTCAACGCCGTGTCAGTTACAGTCGTCCCGCCATAAAGGATGACGTCATCCGTGGAAAGGTTTTCCTGCGTCGTCCCTGATCCCTGAAGACGAGACGGAGACGAGGATTTTTAAATCAAGCAGAGATTAAAAACTAATCTAGGAAATCCAAGTTTAAACCGAAATTAAATTATGCTCAAATTAAAACAATATTTTCTGTATTCATAAACAAACGTTGTTTGCTAGCCAGCTAGCTTAAGGTCAGTTAGTTAGCTTCACGTATAAAAACACAGGAATTCTACCTCTTGGTGAATAAAAACACGAGTATTCTACATATTGCTGTATAAAAACACGAGTATTCTGATGGAGAGCCCTGAAGTTAACGCTCTCAAAGAATTGTGATGAAGTTATAAACCGAGTGGAACGTTTTACTGGATAAAAACACATTAGTTATGCTCACGTCGACCTGACGACTACTTTTATATTTACATTTTAAATTCAGATTATTTATTTTTTGCATTTTTCAAGCACATGTATTTATTTACAAAATGAGTGAAATGCTACTCAATATTAAATATATTTACTTAATTAGTAAATAAAGAAAAAGAAAAATGCTGAATCATCTAATACACTTTTTTTCAGAATCAGTGAAATTTTAAATCACTTCTCAAAACGTATTAAAACAAACAATGTAATTATTCATTTCCAATATCATTCAATGTTCTTGCTTTTATATTACTTTTGGGGTATTTTATTTCCATTTGATGACGTTATTGTCTGATTTACGTCCTTTGGACCCGTTTAAACATTTAAAGCACTTTATACCTTTATTTTGAAAGGTTCGGTATAAAACTTGTAACGTTACTATTCTAATTATCCATCTTCTTTGCTTCTGTGTCATTTAATAGTTATCTTGTAACTTATATATTAAATAATAAATATATATATATATATATATATATAATAAATGCTCGTGATCGAGCTAATTAATCAGATTAATTGATCAGATATCAGAGTAACTGCTGCTGACAGAACGACTGTTGAAGCTTTCGAGCATGCTGGGAAATAAAAACAGCTGTTTATCAGAAAATGCACTTCCTGTCCGCGCGCACGCGCAGAGATAAAAAAATAAATAAAAAAAAGCCATGTTAGCCAACACACTCACGATGCTAGCTAGCGGGACGCGGGGGGGGGTTAACGGGGTTTCTCCCGCGGGCGGCGCGAGACCGAACGCCGGTTACCGGTTACCGGGCAGAACCGACCGTTGCAAACCAACCGTTGTCTCACGAGGGAAACGGCTCGCTGGGGCTCGCGGCTCGATGCGCAGTCTTCCGCCTTTTACCCGAAGACACCGAGGAGCCCATCTGCTTCCAGCCCGGGACGCGACGCCTCTCCGGCGGCCTGGAGGCGCGAGCTTCACCCGCCGGTTGTCAGTTAGAACCGCGACGGCTCCGCATCGCTCGCGGCCGTTGGCGTCGTCGGTTAAAAAGGACAGTTTGATGAAAAAGGCACCGATAGTTCAGCGAACCCACCGATGGCCATTTTTTTTCTTCACACCGCCGCTACAAGCGAGCAACGGCCGAGAAGTACATCCGGTTTCGTTTTCTTTTTCAGAATAAAAGCGTAAACTAAAGTTGTACTAGTATAACTAGAAATACTCAGAAGTAAAAAAAACTCTGTTAAAAAATAATACTCCTGCATTTAAAACTTTTTATTATTTGTAATATATGTATTTATTCATTGATTAGTTACTTAAATCTTGCAGTTGGTACAAAAACAACAATTAGAAGTACTCTGAAGTAAAAACAAATACTCTTATTACAAGTAATATTCCTGCATTTAAAACTTAAATATAATTGTATTATAACTATGTATTCATTGATGAGTCACTTCACAACAATATTTCCCCCTGAGATGTCAGGCAATAGAAGTATGAAGTAGCATAGAAGTACTTCAAAATTGTACTTACAGATTGATTAAATGTACTTTGATCCACTCCGCTGCTGGGGAAGAAAATAAAACAATAATAATATAAATCACAAAACAGTAAAAGTCAGAACGTCTTTACATATTCTAAATTAGTTCAAATTACCCAAAACTTCAATAAAATTGTCCAAAAACACACAAAAAATCCCTAATACGAATTGTTGACTGGTGTTTCTTAATGTTATTTATAATATATAAACAGTTTATCGTTTCCCTATAGATCATTTTAATCACACATCTGTGTCAAATAGTGTATTATATTGATTGAAAACAATGTTTCTGATTATTTTAGTATATTAACACATTCTTTTCTACATAAACATTCTGTATTGATTCATTTAATTTCTAATTCATACTGTATTATATGTATTTGTGTATAATATATTTATTTTTCCAAAACATTTACATATGTATTACTTAATTCATTACGTGTTTAGATTTCTTTTTGTGTTTAATACCCAGTGATTTATTTTGAAGGTATCCCTGTGAAACGGAAATGAAGGTCGCTATACTGTTCCGGGTTTGACGGAAGTATTTCCGTACGTCATTACGTCATAGACCGACGTCAGGCGTGTGTTCCCACTGTGTACTATCGCACTGAACCACCGTGTACTGATGCAGTTATGCAAGAAGTTTGGTCACATACTGTTCTGAAGTACTCAGATACTTCCCTCAAGTAAAAGTACTTGTACAACAATGGACTAAAATACTCTGTTGCAAGTAAAAGCTCTGGATAAAGAGAATACAAGTACATTAGTAACTTGTTGATTTAAAAAAAAAAAAAATACTTAAAGTATCAAAGGGACATTATATGCATGTATTATTACTAATGTATTAACATTTAAGTAGAACTGCAGGTGGTACAAGTAGAGCACATTTTAACGTTCATATATTTGTATGTTTATATACTTTGTTTGTAAAATTACCTCGCTGGATTAGTTTTTACACTCCTGAATAAAAACATTAAAAAAACCGTATAAACCAGAATTTATTAATAATTTAAATTAAATTAGGTGTTTTTAGGTTTTAGTCCGTTTTTAAAAAACACCCGTCAGTCAGTCACTGATTAAAAATTAATTAATTAATTAATTAAAATGTTTAAAAATATATATATAACAAATTATATATATATATATATATATATATATATTATATTATATATAAATATATATTTTAACTGATAAGAGAAAATAAGCAAAAGATGAGCAAATACAAAATCAATCCATGGTTTCATATTTATTTCACAAGCAGGCGTCTTTATATTTCCAACATGATTTAGAGAAGAACCACACATTATCCAAAGAGTCAATAGAAAGTAAGAAAACATATAAAAATATATCTATTTTAATAACTCAATGTGTTTATTTGGCATATTGATTCATTCAAATGTGAATATTATGAGTCTTTCATCAAACAACTCATTTAAACTCATTTTCTTAAAGTGGCAAATTGGTGATAATATTGAGCAGGAAAGTCTGTATTTCCTAATAAAGACTTTTAAACAATCATAAGCAGCAGGATAACAGTAAAACATATAATTACGTTTGCTTAAAACATTATCGCATGAATAATGTTTGTATTTAAGAACACACACAGATTAATAAGTAAAATAATTGTATTTCTTTTGCAAACAGTGTTCATCTATGAGGAACATATTACTTTATATGTTCCTCATAGATGCTCATTAAACAGGTGCACAGCAGTATTACATCAATGAAAGCAGAACTACTTATCGCTCACTCGCAGTACTTTGTGTACTTTTATTTAACATTTAGTTAAACTTCAAGCTACTAAATGAAACCAGAAAAAACACAAAAACAAGATCAGATTCAGTTTGACGACGACGTGATTATTGATTATCAGATTATTGATTATCATCAAAACTTCAAGTGAATCCAAAAGAAGACGGGACAGAAAATAATCAGATTAAATTCAATAAAGGTGCTTAGATATTTTTTGTATGTTTTTAAGCCTTTAGCGAAAAGACTGATGAATTATGGAGTTCATTCACTCCAAACAGACGGCTTCTTATCGCCGACCTACAACTTTTTTTTTAAGTTTTATACTTCAATCAGGGAGCAGAACTCCACTTTAGTTCGTTAGAAAATGTTTTATGAATATTCATGTTTTTTTTTTAGATTATAAATGTTGTTTATATTCGTTGCTAATTGTTGATAAATTGTCTCCGTGGACGTCCGAGGCAGGAGAAGTTCTCTGTTCCCGTGGTTCCGTCGGCCAGAGGAACCCTGGACGCGGTTCTGCTGTCGGGTTACTCGTCCTCAGCTCAGGCGCTCGGGTCCATGAGGACGCTGACCTCGGACCCGGCCGGGCTCACGCCGGACTCGGACCCGGACGGGCTCACGCCGGACTCGGACGTGGCCGGGCTGTCGTTATCGGCTGTTAAAGGACCAGAAGGGAAGTTTTATTCAGATTTGATTTATTTAATAAACGTGAATTTGGTTTGATGATTGTAAAAATAATCATCAATAAAAGCACTTACGTTTCTTAAGTGGTTCTTCTGTTGATTAAAAAAAAAAGAAAACACAAATGGTTAAAAACGCACAACAGAATATTTCTGTCCATTCAGATATTTTTATATTCTATAAATCCAATTAAATTGTATAATTGAGTTATACGATGTGATACTTTACGTTAATTTAAGGACGAAGACACTTACTGGATTCGTTGCTGTCCAGAGACTCATCATCCGAGCCTGAAAGAAAATTAAAAAAAATCATAAAAGGAAATCATGAAAAATAAATAAAAAAGGCTGTTACAGCTTTCTTATATCAAAATGATAAAATATAATTTAAATAGATAAAAAATGTGATAAAAAAAGCTTTGTTAATGAAAAGTTGCTGTTGAACGTCTTGATGATGTAATCGAGTTAAAACGTTTGTCTTTTAAAACTGATAAAAGAAATAAGGATCAACAACAGAGGGTTTGTGTTAAAAGATGGACTTTGATTGATTGTAAAATGACTTTCTGTATCAATGGAGGTGGAAATATTCTAATTACAGCGTTCACTTAAGCTGATGTCGATTATTTTAGGTGTAAAACACGTCCTCAGCAGAACTTTACTCTTCATACAAACACAGGTATACACATGTGTACTGTCCCTTTAAGAGAATCAGAGCGCTTACCTTGGCTTGATTTGAGGAGACCTGAAAACACTCCTGAAAACAAACACAACATATTAACACAAACCGTGGAGATGATCAATTTGAGGACAGTCTGAAGTCTTAGTGTTCGAGCAGAGGGACTCAAATCGTTTGATTTAGATAAAGATATGTTCTGGTGAATTCTGAAGACATTTTAGAAGACAACATCCACTACAGTAGGTCGGGTAGAGCTGCTGAACCAGTTCTTTAACCACTGGGAGGCTCCCAGTGCACTCTGGCGTTCTTCCCCGTGACCTCTGAACGCCTCACGGCTCTCATAAAGTAATAACAGACCTTTGCTCCCGATGAAGGATCCACACAACACATCTTCACTGGAGGTACTTTGGAGTACATGACTACACTGAATACTGCGTCACAGCATCGTCACGTATTACCGGTTCATACTGGTGAAAAGTTACACTGAAGCTTAAAGCTTGATATTAAACATAAACACATGTGTAGTGACATGTTACACTTACCTTTTTTATACATGAGGAAAATACCCAGACCCCCACCAATCAAGAGGAGCACGATGATCCCGCCCACGACGCCGATGAGCGCTCCTCCATCAGGAAGAGAGTGATCTGAAACACAGACGACATTCACACCGAGTTTCTGTCCGCTTAGTGTATATATATATATATATATATATATATATATATATATATATATATATATAACACCACTGTGTTTCAGTCCGCTCACCTTCAACATTTATATTCACACGGTTCAGTTTAACCGTCTTTCTTGTGTCTCATGTGCATTAAAAATGATGAGACTGGCGTATATATATATATATATATATATATATATATATATATATATATATATATATATAAAAAATCATGTAATATTTATATATACACATGTATAATATATTATATATAAATATATTTACACACATGTATAAATATATTTACATATATATTTGCATGTATAAATATATTTACATATATATATAAATATATTTACGTAAATATATATATATATATATACATACAGTATATATAAATAAATATGTATAAATATATTTACATTTATATATATTTAAATATATATCAATGTTTTATATATATATAAATATATTTACATATATATATTTACGTAAATATATTTATACATATTTATTTATATGTAATATATTATAGAGTTGTGTACTTTTTTTTTATTTATTTTTTTTATTTACACGTTCCAAACTATGTTTAAAACCAGAATAGTTGTGGTTTAAAAAAAGGTGCCTGTGAATAAATCGGCGTTTGATCCAGTTTAAAAAGGCGAAAATGTTTACGATACACTTTTCTTTTTTTGGGATGTTGCTGGTTTTTAACTGTACATTTTAACCAGACGAAGGACATCTGGATCTTAAGCTATGAGCAGCAGCTCGTCAGGACGTCCTGATGGAAACAGAAGGAAGACTACAACTCCCATGATGCCGCGCTGCTCCACAGACGTGTTTAACCTGCACAAAAAGGTTCTCACCCCACTCCTTCTCCACGTACACCCTGGAGGCGGCGTGCGTCACTTCACAGGTGTAGGTGGACGGGTCGGTCCTCAGGATGTCCACGCTGTCCCTCCTCTGGAAGGTTCCGTCTCCGTTGGGCCGCGTGCCCGTGGAGCGCAGCCCGTCCTCCTTGAACAGGACGCGCTGGTTCCTCTTGATCAGCAGGACGATCTCTTTCGGGAGGAACCCCGTGGCCATGCAGGACAGCTCCACGTTGGCCTCCACTCTGGTCTTCCGCGTGTACACGTACACTTCGGGAGGTCCTGGAAGGAGGAACCAGGAAGTGAGTCGTATTTATTGTATGGAATAAGCACTAGAACCCAGACATTAGGGCGGGCGGTATGGCCAAAAATTCATATCACGGTATTTTGTAAGATTCTGGCGGTTTCACAGTATTTTTTTTCTCGAGTAAACACATTCATTCATTGATGCCGAAAAGGACCGCCGGCCAACTGAACAGCTGTTAGAGTGGTGAGCAGCTGTTTGTATGTTGGTACATAGAGGGTGTTAGGAAGCTAAACATGGAGGGACTTAGGACCCAGGGGAATCTAGGTGAAAAAAGACAGGAAGAGACAGAACAGAAGGGTCTGTGTTTCTTCTTGTTGTGCTCGTGGGTGAGCTTTACCCAGCATGCAGTTCGGCGGTGTAATTTTATAAATGTACAATTATTAGTGTTACAAATTGTTTATGTGTCACAAACTGTTGTGTCTTGGTGTTTTACCTGTTAAAGAGCATTAGTTGTGGGTTATTAATTGTTGTTATAAAGTTGACTAAAGTTATAACATGACTAAAGATACAACCATGACTAAAGATGACTAAAGTTATAACCATGACTAAAGATACAACCATGACTAAAGTTACAACCATGACTAAAGTTGCAACCATGACTAAAGTTATAACATGACTTAAGTTATAACCATGACTTAAGTTATAACATGACTAAAGTTATAACATGACTAAAGTTACAACCATGACTAAAGTTACAACCATGACTAAAGTTATAACATGACTAAAGTTATAACATGACTAAAGTTACAACATGACTAAAGTTATAACCATGACTAAAGTTACAACCATGACTAAAGTTACAACCATGACTAAAGTTGTAACATGACTAAAGTTGTAACCATGACTAAAGTTATAACATGACTAAAGTTATAACCATGACTTAAGTTATAACATGACTAAAGTTATAACATGACTAAAGTTACAACCATGACTAAAGTTACAACCATGACTAAAGTTATAACATGACTAAAGTTATAACATGACTAAAGTTACAACCATGACTAAAGTTACAACAATGACTAAAGTTATAACATGACTAAAGTTACAACATGACTAAAGTTATAACCATGACTAAAGTTACAACCATGACTAAAGTTATAACATGACTAAAGTTACAACCATGACTAAAGTTACAACCATGACTAAAGTTGTAACATGACTAAAGTTGTAACCATGACTAAAGTTACAATATGACTAAAGTTATAACATGACTAAAGTTACAACCATGACTAAAGTTACAACCATGACTAAAGTTGTAACATGACTAAAGTTGTAACCATGACTAAAGTTATAACATGACTAAAGTTATAACCATGACTTAAGTTATAACATGACTAAAGTTATAACATGACTAAAGTTACAACCATGACTAAAGTTACAACCATGACTAAAGTTATAACATGACTAAAGTTACAACCATGACTAAAGTTACAACAATGACTAAAGTTATAACATGACTAAAGTTACAACATGACTAAAGTTATAACCATGACTAAAGTTACAACCATGACTAAAGTTATAACATGACTAAAGTTACAACCATGACTAAAGTTACAACATGACTAAAGTTGTAACCATGACTAAAGTTACAATATGACTAAAGTTATAACATGACTAAAGTTACAACCATGACTAAAGTTACAACAATGACTAAAGTTATAACATGACTAAAGTTACAACCATGACTAAAGTTACAACAATGACTAAAGTTATAACATGACTAAAGTTACAACATGACTAAAGTTACAACCATGACTAAAGTTATAACATGACTAAAGTTATAACATGACTAAAGTTACAACCATGACTAAAGTTACAACAATGACTAAAGTTATAACATGACTAAAGTTACAACATGACTAAAGTTATAACCATGACTAAAGTTACAACCATGACTAAAGTTACAACCATGACTAAAGTTACAACCATGACTAAAGTTACAACCATGACTAAAGTTACAACCATGACTAAAGTTACAACCATGACTAAAGTTGTAACATGACTAAAGTTGTAACCATGACTAAAGTTACAATATGACTAAAGTTATAACATGACTAAAGTTACAACCATGACTAAAGTTACAACCATGACTAAAGTTGTAACATGACTAAAGTTGTAACCATGACTAAAGTTATAACATGACTAAAGTTATAACCATGACTTAAGTTATAACATGACTAAAGTTATAACATGACTAAAGTTACAACCATGACTAAAGTTACAACCATGACTAAAGTTATAACATGACTAAAGTTATAACATGACTAAAGTTACAACCATGACTAAAGTTACAACCATGACTAAAGTTATAACATGACTAAAGTTACAACATGACTAAAGTTATAACCATGACTAAAGTTACAACCATGACTAAAGTTATAACATGACTAAAGTTACAACCATGACTAAAGTTACAACCATGACTAAAGTTGTAACATGACTAAAGTTGTAACCATGACTAAAGTTACAATATGACTAAAGTTATAACATGACTAAAGTTACAACCATGACTAAAGTTACAACCATGACTAAAGTTGTAACATGACTAAAGTTGTAACCATGACTAAAGTTACAATATGACTAAAGTTATAACATGACTAAAGTTACAACCATGACTAAAGTTACAACAATGACTAAAGTTACAACATGACTAAAGTTACAACCATGACTAAAGTTATAACATGACTAAAGTTATAACATGACTAAAGTTACAACCATGACTAAAGTTACAACAATGACTAAAGTTATAACATGACTAAAGTTACAACATGACTAAAGTTACAACCATGACTAAAGTTACAACCATGACTAAAGTTACAACCATGACTAAAGTTACAACATGACTAAAGTTACAACCATGACTAAAGTTACAACCATGACTAAAGTTACAACATGACTAAAGTTACAACCATGACTAAAGTTACAACCATGACTAAAGTTACAACCATGACTAAAGTTACAACCATGACTAAAGTTACAACCATGACTAAAGTTACAACATGACTAAAGTTATAACATGACTAAAGTTATAACATGACTAAAGTTACAACCATGACTAAAGTTACAACCATGACTAAAGTTGTAACCATGACTAAAGTTACAACATGACTAAAGTTACAACCATGACTAAAGTTGTAACCATGACTAAAGTTATAACATGACTAAAGTTAGAACATGACTAAAGTTATAACATGACTAAAGTTATAACATGACTAAAGTTACAACATGACTAAAGTTACAACATGACTAAAGTTACAACCATGACTAAAGTTGTAACCATGACTAAAGTTACAACATGACTAAAGTTACAACCATGACTAAAGTTGTAACCATGACTAAAGTTATAACATGACTAAAGTTAGAACATGACTAAAGTTATAACATGACTAAAGTTATAACATGACTAAAGATACAACCATGACTAAAGATGACTAAAGTTATAACCATGACTAAAGATACAACCATGACTAAAGTTACAACCATGACTAAAGTTGTAACCATGACTAAAGTTACAACCATGACTAAAGTTATAACATGACTAAAGTTGTAACCATGACTAAAGTTACAAACATGACTAAAGTTGTAACCATGACTAAAGTTATAACATGACTAAAGTTATAACATGACTAAAGTTACAACATGACTAAAGTTATAACATGACTAAAGTTATAACATGACTAAAGTTATAACATGACTAAAGTTACAACCATGACTTAAGTTATAACATGACTAAAGTTATAACATGACTAAAGTTACAACCATGACTAAAGTTACAACCATGACTAAAGTTATAACATGACTAAAGTTACAACCATGACTAAAGTTATAACATGACTAAAGTTACAACATGACTAAAGTTACAACCATGACTAAAGTTATAACATGACTAAAGTTATAACATGACTAAAGTTACAACATGACTAAAGTTATAACATCACTAAAGTTACAACCATGACTAAAGTTACAACCATGACTAAAGTTATAACGTGACTAAAGTTATAACATGACTAAAGTTATAACATGACTAAAGTTACAACATGACTAAAGTTATAACATGACTAAAGTTACAACCATGACTAAAGTTACAACCATGACTAAAGTTACAACCATGACTAAAGTTATAACGTGACTAAAGTTACAACAATGACTAAAGTTATAACATGACTAAAGTTACAACCATGACTAAAGTTACAACCATGACTAAAGTTATAACATGACTAAAGTTATAACATGACTAAAGTTACAACCATGACTAAAGTTACAACCATGACTAAAGTTACAACCATGACTAAAGTTACAACAATGACTAAAGTTATAACATGACTAAAGTTACAACCATGACTAAAGTTACAACCATGACTAAAGTTATAACATGACTAAAGTTATAACATGACTAAAGTTGTAACCATGACTAAAGTTATAACATGACTAAAGTTGTAACCATGACTAAAGTTATAACATGACTAAAGTTATAACCATGACTAAAGTTATAACATGACTAAAGTTGTAACCATGACTAAAGTTACAACATGACTAAAGTTATAACATGACTAAAGTTACAACCATGACTAAAGTTACAACCATGACTAAAGTTGTAACCATGACTAAAGTTATAACATGACTAAAGTTACAACCATGACTAAAGTTACAACCATGACTAAAGTTGTAACCATGACTAAAGTTATAACATGACTAAAGTTACAACCATGACTAAAGTTACAACCATGACTAAAGTTATAACATGACTAAAGTTATAACATGACTAAAGTTACAACCATGACTAAAGTTACAACAATGACTAAAGTTACAACCATGACTAAAGTTATAACATGACTAAAGTTATAACATGACTAAAGTTACAACCATGACTAAAGTTACAACAATGACTAAAGTTACAACCATGACTAAAGTTATAACCATGACTAAAGTTACCACCATGACTAAAGTTATAACATGACTAAAGTTACAACCATGACTAAAGTTACAACAATGACTAAAGTTACAACAATGACTAAAGTTACAACCATGACTAAAGTTACAACCATGACTAAAGTTACAACCATGACTAAAGTTATAACATGACTAAAGTTACAACCATGACTAAAGTTACAACCATGACTAAAGTTACAACAATGACTAAAGTTATAACATGACTAAAGTTATAACATGACTAAAGTTATAACCATGACTAAAGTTACAACATGACTAAAGTTACAACATGACTAAAGGTACAACATGACTAAAGTTATAACATGACTAAAGTTCAGTGGAGGAGACGACTAAGCGTCCTCACTAGGACACTAGTCCTTTAGCTCAGCTGAGGAGACGACTAAGCGTCCTCACTAGGACACTAGTCCTTTAGCTCAGCTGAGGAGACGACTAAGCGTCCTCACTAGGACACTAGTCCTCTAGCTCAGCTGAGGAGACGACTAAGCGTCCTCACTAGGACACTAGTCCTTTAGCTCAGCTGAGGAGACGACTAAGCGTCCTCACTAGGACACTAGTCCTCTAGCTCAGCTGAGGAGACGACTAAGCGTCCTCACTAGGACACTAGTCCTTTAGCTCAGCTGAGGAGACGACTAAGCGTCCTCACTAGGACACTAGTCCTCTAGCTCAGCTGAGGAGACGACTAAGCGTCCTCACTAGGACACTAGTCCTCTAGCTCAGCTGAGGAGACGACTAAGCGTCCTCACTAGGACACTAGTCCTCTAGCTCAGCTGAGGAGACGACTAAGCGTCCTCACTAGGACACTAGTCCTCTAGCTCAGCTGAGGAGACGACTAAGCGTCCTCACTAGGACGCTAGTCCTTTAGCTCAGCTGAGGAGACGACTAAGCGTCCTCACTAGAGGTGTTTCCCGCCATACGTACTGGCAGCGTTTAACTGCTCCTCCTGGTACGTCAGGAACTGCTGCATCCAGTCGATGCACTCCTTCTCCAGGTATCCTTTGGTGTATTCCTTCAGCACCTGGACACCGTCCCACTTCCTCTTGGTCTGTATCGCCGCCTCGACCGGCGCGACCCAGACGGCGTTGGCGTCGTCGAAGGACAGGAAGTCGTTTCCGTCGTAGCTGTACATGTCCATGCCGCGCGTGAACTTGATCTTGTTGTCGGGCTGCATGACGCCTTCACAGCCGTGACGCCACTGCAGGACATGGAGGTCTGGAGGGGGAGGTATATAAATGAGGTTATGAATGCGTTGTGAACAAACACTCAGAATATATGTAGGAATAAAAGAGTAAAGTTATATAAATGAGGTTATGAATGCTGTGTGAACAAACACTCAGAATATATGTAGGAATAAAAGAGTAAAGTTGTATAAATGAGGTTATGAATGCGTTGTGAACAAACACTCAATATATGTATATGAAAGAGTAAAGTTGTATAAATGAGGGTATGAATGCGTTGTGAACAAACACTCATAATATATGTATATGAAAGAGTAAAGTTATATAAATGAGGGTATGAATGCGTTGTGAACAAACACTCATAATATATGTATATGAAAGAGTAAAGTTATATAAATGAGGTCATGAATGCGTTGTGAACAAACACTCAGAATATATGTAGGAATAAAAGAGTAAAGTTATATAAATGAGGTTATGAATGCGTTGTGAACAAACACTCAGAATATATGTATATGAAAGAGTAAAGTTATATAAATGAGGGTATGAATGCATTGTGAACAAACACTCAGAATATATGTATATGAAAGATTAAAGTTATATAAATGAGGTCATGAATGCGTTGTGAACAAACACTCAGAATATATGTATATGAAAGAGTAAAGTTATATAAATGAGGGTATGAATGCATTGTGAACAAACACTCATAATATATGTATATGAAAGAGTAAAGTTATATAAATGAGGTTATGAATGCGTTGTGAACAAACACTCATAATATATGTATATGAAAGAGTAAAGTTATATAAATGAGAGTATGAATGCGTTGTGAACAAACACTCAGAATATATGTATATGAAAGAGTAAAGTTATATAAATGAGGTTATGAATGCGTTGTGAAAAAACACTCAGAATATATGTAGGAATGAAAGAGTAAAGTTATATAAATGAGGTTATGAATGCGTTGTGAAAAAACACTCAGAATATATGTAGGAATGAAAGAGTAAAGTTATATAAATGAGGTCATGAATGCGTTGTGAACAAACACTCAGAATATATGTAGGAATAAAAGAGTAAAGTTATATAAATGAGGTTATGAATGCGTTGTGAACAAACACTCAGAATATATGTAGGAATAAAAGAGTAAAGTTATATAAATGAGGTTATGAATGCGTTGTGAACAAACACTCAGAATATATGTATATGAAAGAGTAAAGTTATATAAATGAGGGTATGAATGCGTTGTGAACAAACACTCATAATATATGTATATGAAAGAGTAAAGTTATATAAATGAGGGTATGAATGCGTTGTGAACAAACACTCATAATATATGTATATGAAAGAGTAAAGTTATATAAATGAGGGTATGAATGCGTTGTGAACAAACACTCAGAATATATGTATATGAAAGAGTAAAGTTATATAAATGAGGGTATGAATGCGTTGTGAACAAACACTCATAATATATGTATATGAAAGAGTAAAGTTATATAAATGAGGGTATGAATGCGTTGTGAACAAACACTCATAATATATGTATATGAAAGAGTAAAGTTATATAAATGAGGGTATGAATGCGTTGTGAACAAACACTCATAATATATGTATATGAAAGAGTAAAGTTATATAAATGAGGGTATGAATGCGTTGTGAACAAACAGCAGGCTTGTCGGTCTCACCCGTGTCGTTCTGCCTCATGCGGTCCTTCAGGATGTCGATGTTGACCTTGAACCACTGCTGCTTGCTAATGCGGGACTGGGTTCCTTTCACCCAGTAGTCCTCAGGGAGTCGCGTCTTCATCCACGGCTGCATGGGAACCTTCGTCTTGTTGTCGCTGTCGAAGTAGTCGATCATCCTGTTGTCCAGCAGGCCCATGGCCGTGAACTCGTGGAGGCCCGGCTGGTTCACGGGCCTGGAGAAGGCCGTGTAGATGTAGGACAGGGAGTGCCGCTCCGCCTCTGCAGGATATTTACATTTAGAATTAGTTTGAGAGATATTTATCACAGGAAGAAGCATGCGATCACCACTGCTGCTCACAAATTAAAAAAAAAACATGATATATATATATATATATATATATATATATATATATATATATATATATATATATATATATATATATATATATATATATCATGTTTTTTTTTTATATATATATATATATATATTAAATAAAAATAGATATTTGTCTTATAATTGTATTATATATATATATATATATATATATATATATATATATATATATATATATATATATTAAATAAAAATAGATATTTGTCTTATAATTGTATTATATATATATATATATATATATATATATATATATATATATATATATAAATAATACAATTAAAATAAATATATATTATTAAAGACAAATATATATTTTATTTTAATTTAATATATATATATGAGAGAGAGAAAATACACTTATTTTTATTTTATTATATATATATATATATATAATACAATTAAAATAAGTATATATATTATTAAAGATATATATATATATATATATATATATATATATATATATATGAGAGAGAGAAAATATACTTATTTTAATTTTAATAATTTTAATATATATATATAAATATATAAATATATATATATATATTAAAATTAAAATAAGTATATTTTCTCTCTCTCATATATATATATATATATTAAATTAAAATATATATTTATCTTTAATAATATATATACTTATTTTAATTGTATTATATATATATATAATAAAATAAAAATAAGTATATTTTCTCTCTCTCATATATATATATATTAAATTAAAATAAAATATATATTTGTCTTTAATAATATATACTTATTTTAATTGTATTATATATATATATATTTTAAAATCGTGAAAAAATTAAACAAACAGATATTTAAACATTTGATTTGGGTTTTTTTCAGAAATGTTATCATTATAATAATACATTCTATTCATATACAAATAATATATATTATATATCATTATGCTCGTTCCATGAAAACATTTTAGGAAATAAAAGCATGAAATAAATGGATCCCTTTGTTCATGTATAAAACAACAATACAGAGCATTTTGTAGCTCATTTGCAGCATTTCTTGACTGTTTGGAATAATTTACCGTCTTTCAAAAAGGAATCAAATGTCTAAATATATATCGCAAAACACATTTACGTTGTCTAAACTGGTAATAACGACGAACACTAACTCAAATGTCACCAGAGTTCTTAACCAGACCAGAAAACGCTCGGTACCTTTTAGTTATACAAGTATTTAGTTCACACAGGAGTACACACAACCATAAAGAGAATTATTTAGTTTATTGAATTACCAGAAAACGTTGTTATATATTATATATTCATATGTTAGTGGTATTTTACTATGTATATTTGACTGTAGATATGAAAACGCCGTCTAACTGCTGACGTTAGGCGAGTCAATAATCTTCTGGTAGAGGAGAACGGCCTCAAAGTGTGACCTTCGCTGACCTTTCCTTGTGTTGTCTGACCTGCAGACGTTCAGCTCCTGATCACAACAAGCAGACCTGAGGAGACGCACAGACAGGAAGTGTTTCAATCAACACTTCCTGTCTGACTTCCTGCCACATGTCCTTTGTACACGGTTAGAAAACAGAGTATAAAGTACACACGTGTGTGTAAATAACATGAATATCTGTACTTCTACACAGATATCTGTATCGCCAACGAGCTCCAGGTATAAATACATCAGTCTGCAGTCTACTTCCTTAATGAGCTCATCAGCTGTCGCTCATCGTGTCGGAGAATCTGAACAATGTCGTCCGTTCACTTCGTCGCCGAGGCAACGACCTCTAAAACCGGTTACTTTATTTAAAGTGACTCATTTAAAACCGTCAAGGAAAGTGAATACAAATGTCTCTTCTCTTTTTATCATGAATGAGAGAACTGTTGTTTTAACATTTTCTCCAGTTTATTTCTATATTGATGTCGTCTGAAAAATAATTGTATAATCAAATGTAAACGAGCTGATAGCCCTTCAAGCACCAACAGACATGTTATTATGAGAAATATATGAAATACAATTAATTTATTAATTTATTAAATACATTAAATATATATAAATAAATGAAATGTATTAAATAAATATGAAATACATTATATGTATTTAATACAACACATTAATTAAATATATTAAATACATTAAATATAGTACTTTAATTAGAAACTTGTTTTTTTCTAGGGTTTTAGGAAGTTAAGATTTTCTATTAAATGATTAATTAAATGTGTTATTGATTTTAGCTTTAGAAAAAACCGTATGGCTGATTATGAGAAATACATTAAATATATTAAATATATTGTATTGATTTGTAGCTGATTATGAGAAATACATTAAACATATTAAATACAATATATTGAATACATTAAATAGATTGAAACATATTAAATACATTAAATATATTAAATATATTAAATACATTAAATATAGTATTTTGACAAACAATTTCCGTTTTCTTAGGTTTTAGCCAGGTAAGATTGTTTAACATTTTATCATGTAATAAAAAACATTTATAAATGATTAATCGATCGTAAAAATACCCGGATGTGTTATTGATGTTTAGCTTCGCAGTGAACTTGAATACTGAATCCACGTGTAAGGTTAGTTTTGGTGTCCTAAAGGAGAATAAAGCAAACTAAACAACAGAATAAAAACACACCGTTTTAAGAAATTAAATAATGTTTTTTAGTTTCTTTACTTTCACTTTTGACCGGAGTCGCGTGAACGCGCCAGAAGAAGCATAACTCACCGCAGTTCGCCGTCAGAGTCCCCAGAAGGACCAACGCGACGACTAAAGCCATCCTGCTCCAGAACCGGGTCTATCTCTGCTCCAGAACCGGGTCTATCTCTGCTCCAGAACCGGGTCTATCTCTGCTCCAGAACCGGGTCTATCCGTCGGTTGCTCCGTGTATTCTCTCTGGTACCGTCGCGCGCAGCAGAGCCTCCTGCTTCTGTCAGCACGACGCTGCGTTCAGGGACGCTCGTGCACGAGATATGCATGACGCATTTATTCAAAACTGTAAACAACTTAAAAATTAAGAATAAAATCCCACGGTTTGTATTTAAATTACTGTAAAAAACATTGAAAATATATAATTTCATGAAGTTAAAATAAAGAGGCAGAGAAAATATTTAAAACACTGAAAGACATTAAATTAAATGTTTTTTGTACTGCCCAAAAATCACAAATAAATTAAATAAATGCTTTGCACTGATTTAAATTGTCTGATAGACTCGATCCTTAATCAGTATTCTTTGTTTTTGAGAATAGAGACATTAGAGAACCACTTGATTTATCCACGACGGTACGATATGGCCGCTGCTACAGATTTACGAGTGCGCCTGAACGCAGCACAGCTTTGTGGTTAAAGGAAACTTTAACTTCCTCGTTTGTTGTTTTGTTGTTTTGTTGTGATCACGTTCATTGTCACGTAGCAGCTGTGAGACCAGCGTAAAGTTAGTAAGAAACCAAGGATGTAAGACCTGAAAACACGACCAAAAAACTATGTAAATGTATAACTTATGAGACAAATGCATTAAGAAATAAGAAATAAAATGTGAAAACCAATGTTATCTTGTTATATATATACTTTACTGTTATACTGTTATGATTAATAGAACATAAATAATTTAAAAGTTTTAAATATAAATTTTTGAACATAACATTATTATATAACACCCTTTATTGCGGATACTAGTAAAGTAATAAAGTACATTGATGAGCCGTCAACGCGTTTTAACCCCGTAAACTGTCGTAAAACAGAAAAGAAGGAAAATAAACGGCCGCTGACGTCAGAGAGAGAGAGAGAGAGAGAGAGAGAGAGAGAGAGGGTCAATCCCAATCTCCACCCTAAACCCTCAAACCCTGAACCCTCAGGACTCACTGACGTCAGCTGCTAAGTGTCTGAGTGTGAGAGGCTGTGAGGGCTTGATGGTGTGAATATGAATGGGACAGCATTTTGCTGCAACATATCACGTGACTACATACACAAATATTGTGTATTTATTTTATACTTTTTATTCACTGATTTGAACGTCTTCCTCACGAGATGAGAAGTCATTTTAAATGATCTATTCACTCGTTTTGTCAAAACGAAATGTTTGATGAATGTAAAAAAAAATATTTATATATATATTTTCTGCTTGCTTTCCTCTGATTTCATGTGTTTTTATGTTCCATCTTTAATCCGTAATGTTGTAGTATATTTTATCGGGCTGAACGCCCACGTGTCTCTTTGTTTACCTTTTTTTTTTTTTACGTCTTCATGCTTCCATTGGGAACTGCGTGTTTAACGTCACATTGCTATGAACTGTGGGTAATTCCCTTAGGCAAAGTCAGCATCTAATGCTGACTTACGGAAAGGGATCATAAAGGGCTCAACATGTCTGCCAGAGAGCCTCGAGCACTCTACGATGTGACATTGGGACAGAACTAAACCCTCACGGACTTCGCGGGAGCGCGCCTCAAAGTCCGTGAGCGCGCCTCAAAGTCCGTGAGAGAGAGGCGGCCAGAGAGAGAGGCGGCTGCGCGTGCACTGCTGTCCTGGGTTACTCCGCGAGAATCCTCCAATCAGATTAATCCAACGGGTTGCTAGGCAGATTACGTTACAGCAGGTTGTCAGACAGGAACGCTCATATTACCAAGTACATTTAATCAGGAACAATACACAAGTTAAGTACTTTTCCAGTACTTTACTTTACTATTTCCATGTAATGATACTTTATACGTATACTCCACTACATTTTGGAAGCCAGTATTGTACTTTTTACTTATTTTATTGTATTTTACAGCTTTAGTTACTAGTTTACTTTGTACATATTTTATAGTTTTTTACATCTTTAGTTACTTGGCTGAGCCAGTTACAAAAAACACAAATTGCTGTAAAAATACAAGAATTTCTCAACAGTAATGTACTGTTCTTCGTAAATACAGTTAAATTCAGCAAAAGTTGACACCTTGGAAGAAAAAAAAAAATGAACAACTCGCTACTGTCAAATATTGCAGTATACTACAGTATTTTTTCCTTTTTCAGTTAACTAACTCCGCCCATTACTCTTCAAAATCCCATTGCATCAAGTCTCTACTACGTATTCAGCACATAGTCAACATAAAGACTGTGAAAAGAAAGCCTTAGATATCACAGATCCGTGGTTTTATTCAAGATGGAGGAATTGGACGGACTCTAACTGAAGCACCAAAGTGGACGGAGCACCACCTGCTGCTCCACCCGGCCTACAAACACCCAGAGGACCCGTAGTCCATGCTGCCTGTGGCTCACTGAACAAGGTAAATGGAATATCAAAGTCAGCATTACCGTGTTCAGTCATTTTGTGTTGAATTAACATTGTAATGTATATATTTTTTGCTGATAATGTGACTTGTTGATAACCGCATGTGGCGAACACGCATGCTAACGCTTTCGGCTAACGTTAGCTAGCATACCGTAACGCTACTCTCTGGAGTCACAAGATTTTATATCGTTATCTTTCTACAGAACCGCATCACCGGAATTAAAGTCACCGGAATAAATTTCACAGTAATTGAATTAAAGTAGGTGAAGTTAGCTAACGGGAGCATGGTCATAATAATTTAACATTGAGGCTATGTTAACTTCAGCTAACGCTATAGCATTCGCTTTGTTAGTTTAATTTAGATTACATTACTGTTAAATGAAGGTTAAAATAAAGTTCCCGCGTAAGATAGGATCTCTATTTGATGTTGCTAAATCATCCTGGTGGTCTGTTTTCCGTTCAAGGTAACACGTTTCGAAATTGTGTTCATTTCAGTTCATCAAGTTGTCTCAAACATGCAGTTCCAGACTTGTTCTTTTACATTATTTCTATTGCACTAATGACCATAACTCATAACAAAGTGCTGAACAGGATTCAGAGTCTGGTAATGTAATTACTGAAAATGTGTTTGCTACTGAATGTGTTTGACACGGCATTGGCTTTAATAAAAGCTTGTTATTGTAAGGCCATCTCTTGTCTGAGTCGTTTCTATATTAGCAATTTTCAGGGGTTTTATTTTGAAATGTAACATTTTTAAATCATTAGCTTCTCAGTGTCATACTGTAAATATACATTCTACAGTACTGTAATAAATTGTATGGTAATTAACTGTTTATAGGAACACTAAAATAACAGTATAATGCCTTTTCTAGTACTGTAATTAGTAGTAATTAGTAGTATGCTGTAGAATTACAGTTGAATTTAACGGGGACATTTGTTACAGTGTAACAATATTTCCCTCTGAAGTACAAAGTACCTCATCATGAGTAAATGTACTTGTTACGTCTGATGAACATAACTTTATTCACTTCCAACAAAGTAACAAACACATATTACATTATATATATTTATCTATATTTATGTACATATCTTATTACACTGTGAGACTTTGGATTTGACAGAAATATACTTTTACATTCTGGGAGAAGCTGAAACTCATTTCAGGGTTCAAAGCTTTTGTTTCCTATATTGAATGTTTCCTCCAACTTAAGGCAACGATCCACTGGGCAACTTTTCCAGCAACGTTTTGGTTTCCATGAATCATTTAAAGATGGTCGTCGTTGCCTAGAGAATTGCCCTCAAATAAGGAAAAGACGTTCACTGACTCGTCTCCTCTTTCCTCTCTTTCCTGTGACTCGTCTCCTCATTCCTGTGACTCGTCTCCTCTTTCCTCTGACTCGTCTCCTCTTTCTTCTGACTCGTCTCCTCTTTCCTCTGACTCGTCTCCTCTTTCCTCTGACTCGTCTCCTCTTTCTTCTGACTCGTCTCCTCTTTCTTCTGACTCGTCTCCTCTTTCCTCTGACTCGTCTCCTCTTTCTTCTGACTCGTCTCCTCTTTCCTCTGACTCGTCTCCTCTTTCCTCTGACTCGTCTCCTCTTTCCTCTGACTCGTCTCCTCTTTCTTCTGACTCGTCTCCTCTTTCCTGTGACTCGTCTCCTCTTTCCTCTGACTCGTCTCCTCTTTCCTCTGACTCGTCTCCTCTTTCTTCTGACTCGTCTCCTCTTTCCTCTGACTCGTCTCCTCTTTCCTCTGACTCGTCTCCTCATTCCTGTGACTCGTCTCCTCTTTCTTCTGACTCGTCTCCTCATTCCTGTGACTCGTCTCCTCTTTCCTCTGACTCGTCTCCTCTTTCCTCTGACTCGTCTCCTCTTTCCTCTGACTCGTCTCCTCTTTTTTCTGACTCGTCTCCTCTTTCCTCTGACTCGTCTCCTCTTTCCTCTGACTCATCTCCTCTTTCCTCTGACTCGTCTCCTCATTCCTGTGACTCGTCTCCTCATTCCTCTGACTCGTCTCCTCTTTCCTCTGACTCATCTCCTCTTTCCTCTCTTTCCTGTGACTCGTCTCCTCATTCCTCTGACTCGTCTCCTCTTTCCTCTGACTCGTCTCCTCTTTCCTCTGACTCGTCTCCTCTTTCTTCCTTCTCGTCTCCTCTTTCCTCTGACTCGTCTCCTCTTTCCTCTGACTCGTCTCCTCTTTCTTCTGACTCGTCTCCTCTTTCCTCTGACTCGTCTCCTCTTTCCTCTGACTCGTCTCCTCTTTTTTCTGACTCGTCTCCTCTTTCCTGTGACTCGTCTCCTCATTCCTGTGACTCGTCTCCTCTTTCCTCTGACTCGTCTCCTCTTTCCTCTGACTCGTCTCCTCTTTCTTCTGACTCGTCTCCTCTTTCCTCTGACTCGTCTCCTCTTTCCTCTGACTCGTCTCCTTTCTTCCTTCTCGTCTCCTCTTTCTTCCTTCTCGTCTCCTCTTTCCTCTGACTCATCTCCTCTTTCCTCTTACTCGTCTCCTCTTTCCTCTGACTCATCTCCTCTTTCCTCTCTTTCCTGTGACTCGTCTCCTCATTCCTGTGACTCGTCTCCTCTTTCCTGTGACTCGTCTCCTCATTCCTGTGACTCATCTCCTCTTTCCTCTGACTCGTCTCCTCTTTCCTCTGACTAGTCTCCTCTTTCTTTTGACCCGTCTCCTCTTGACTCGTCTCCTCTTTCCTCTGACTCGTCTCCTCTTTCCTCTGACTCGTCTCCTCTTTCTTTTGACCCGTCTCCTCTTTCCTCTGACTCGTCTCCTCTTTCCTCTGACTCGTCTCCTCTTTCCTCTGACTCGTCTCCTCTTTCTTTTGACCCGTCTCCTCTTGACTCGTCTCCTCTTTCTTCCTTCTCGTCTCCTCTGTCCTTCCCGTTAACCCCCCCCTCCCTCCTCAGTCCGTCCCTCCTCTGTCGCTCCATCTCTTTCTCCCGAAGCGAAACCCGAAGCCTCCTTTCTCTCGGCTGACGGCCTGCAGGCCTCCGGCGATGGAGGTCAGCGCTTCGTTCCTCCTCCCTCCTTCCTCCCCCTCTCCTCCCTCCTGATAGTTCCCTCCCTCCAGGCCGACGGGGAAGGGCGACAGCGGCCGGCCCACCAGGTCTCCTCTCTGGGCCCTCAGCAGCGCCTCTTCCTCCCAGGCCCCGCCCTCCTCCTCCTCTTCCTCCTCCACCCAGAGCCTCAGCGGGGCCGACCGGGGGTCTCGAGGCCGCCGGGCGAGCCGGTCCTCACCCGGCGGGGCGCTCTCCAGCAAGGTGCTCTCCAGCGGGGCGCTCTCCAGCGGGGCGCTCTCCAGCGGGGCGCTCTCCGGCGGGGCGCTCTCCAGCGGGGCGCTCTCCGGCGGGGCGCTCTCCAGCAGGGTGCTCTCCAGCGGAGCGCTCTCCAGCGGGGCGCTCTCCAGCGGGGCGCTCTCCGGCGGGGCGCTCTCCGGCGGGGCGCTCTCCAGCGGGGCGCTCTCCAGCGCGGCGGTGGGCGACGTGGCGGCCCGCGGGACGAGGAAGAGGAGGGCGAGGAAGAGGAGGGCGAGCTTTGAGGCGCCGAGACGGAAAGAAAGTCTCATCTGGAAAGAAGAAGAAGAATTTGTTAAAGAGATAATTTGTTCAATTAAATTCACATGCTGGTAGAAATAATAATAATAATATTTAAAATAATAATCATAATTATTTTTACAAATAAAAAGTTAAATGTCTTGTCTGCTTCTGACCCAACAATTCTGCAAGAAACATTTTGTCAAAAGTATAAAAACTGAAGAAGAAGAAGAAGAAGAAGAAGAAGAACAAGAAGAACAAGAAGAAGAACAAGAAGAACCAGAACCAGAACAACAAGAACAATAACAACAATAACAACAACAAGAAAAAGAAGAACCAGAATCAGAACCAGAACAAGAACCAGATTAAGAACAAGAACCAGAACCAGAACAAGGACAATAAGAAACAACAAGAACAATAAGAACCAGAACCAGGACAAGAAGGACAAGAAGGACAAGAAGAACCTTAGAACCAGACCAAGCAGAACCAGAGAGTCACATCTCCTACCTTGTGTGGCGCTCTAACTTGTTGCATCTGATCTGAAGTTCTCCGCCTCGAACCTTTTTAAACCCCGCCCTCCTTCCTGCCGGCTCCTGATTGGTCGCCGGCCGCTCTGACGCACGCCGGTCGTAACCTTCATTCTTTCAGCCGAGAAACCCGCGGCGGCCCACTTCATCGCCGGGGGTCCAGAGTGTCGCTCTAATTACCGGACGCTTGATTGGGAAGCCAGTTCACAAAGGAAGGAAGCGGCGCCGCTTCATTAAGACGCTTGGTGGCCTGAAGGTCGTCTCCAGAGAGGTCGCCGACTCACCGGGAAGAATGCGGTTCAAGACCAATTACTCAGTATGAAACGATCTATAACTATCAGGCTTTTTTGAATGCAAAGTTCAGAGGTGGGAGGAGCATTCAAATCCTTTCACGGAAGTTTCAGGTTAAAACATCATTTGTTATCGTCAATTTTGGTCTCTGGAAAGAAAACATTTATTTTATTATTTCGCCTGTTTGCGTCTGTAACCGTTCATAACCTCATTTATATAACTTTACTCTTTCATATACATATATTCTGAGTGTTTGTTCACAACGCATTCATAACCTCATTTATATAACTTTACTCTTTCATATACATATATTATGAGTGTTTGTTCACAACGCATTCATAACCTCATTTATATAACTTTACTCTTTCATATACATATATTCTGAGTGTTTGTTCACAACGCATTCATAACCTCATTTATACAACTTTACTCTTTCATATACATATATTATGAGTGTTTGTTCACAACGCATTCATAACCTCATTTATATAACTTTACTCTTTCATTCCTACATATATTCTGAGGGTTTATGCAGAGGCGTTTGTTCACAACGCATTCATAACCTCATTTATATAACTTTACTCTTTCATATACATATATTATGAGTGTTTGTTCACAACGCATTCATAACCTCATTTATATAACTTTACTCTTTCATATACATATATTATGAGTGTTTGTTCACAACGCATTCATAACCTCATTTATACAACTTTACTCTTTCATATACATATATTATGAGTGTTTGTTCACAACGCATTCATAACCTCATTTATATAACTTTATTCTTTCATTCCTACATATATTCTGAGAGTTTATGCAGAGGCGTTTGTTCACAACGCATTCATAACCTCATTTATATAACTTTACTCTTTCATATACATATATTATGAGTGTTTGTTCACAACGCATTCATAACCTCATTTATATAACTTTACTCTTTCATATACATATATTCTGAGTGTTTGTTCACAACGCATTCATAACCTCATTTATATAACTTTACTCTTTCATTCCTACATATATTATGAGGGTTTATGCAGAGGCGTTTGTTCACATCGCATTCATAACCTCATTTATACACATTTATCAATAAAAACATGGAGAAAATAGATTATTTTTATGACATATAACATTGTTTTCTGATTTATGGAGTGATTCAAAGAGAAAAAAACCTTTGACTCTAATATGTCAACAACATTAAACAAGAATGTTGAAATGTATTCAATGTTCAGAAATTACTTAAACGATTAACTGATAGCAGCAAATCATCAATGAATAAATGAATCAGCTCACGGATACACGTAACGCTTGAGTCACGGCTTGGTGAACAAAGAGGAAACTCGTAAAGTAAAAGTGGGAAACCCGTTGATGTTTTATTCACAAAAAACAAACAGGAAGCAGAGAACCTTAAACCAGGAACGTTCATCTGTTGATTCTGGCGCCCCCTGTGGACGAAGCACTACCACCTTCGTCCACAGAGGGCGCCAGAATCAACACAACGTGAAAGTTCCACATAGTAACTTTAAGTAAAAGTACACAAGCATCAAAATATACTTCAATACAAAAAGTTAAAGTACTCAGTATCGAGAATGGGCCGCTTCAGAATAATTGTTTTACAATTATTGATTATTTAATGTGTTCACCGCATCAGCTGGTAAAGGATGAGCTAATTTTAATGACTCCATATTTCTGGAGTTTTGGAAATAGTGTAGAAACTTTCACGGTCCACATACTAGTTTTTCTTGAGCTTTTAGCTACAGCCTATGTACTTCTTCGGGCTCATCATGACATGATTTCAGCTCCTTTTACTAAAGTAAAATTACTTATAGAGCGAAAATACTCCAGTACAAGTAAAAATCCTGCATTCATGACCATACAAGGTGTGTAATCAACTCAAATTACTTTAAGTACTTGTATTGCTGCTTTAAAAGTGTTGTGGAGCCAATCTTGGATACTTTCTACAGTACATTAGTAGGATAGTACTGCATCATATTATATAAGTATTTAATGTTTCATTGAATAAAGAAGCGTTGTGCAGTATAAAAGTAAAATGTGAAGTGAAACAGAAGTATTCTATTTAAGTACAGGTCAAATGTAGTAATTTAATTAATATAATTAGTTTTATTCCACCACTGGTAACAAACATTCAAGGATTTCTATGACGTCATTGACTCTCTTTATACGCTAGTTCACACACTGGAGGGATTCACAGGAAACGCCGCAGCATATATTGATTGATGTATTGATCTATCAGTGTTATCACAGCTGGATTAAGTGACTGATGATGAAGAAAGAAAAACAAAACAAAATCTTTCACTCTTACTTTGAAAACCTGAGGAGGTCGTGTAGGGACCCTGGACTAGCAGTAATGTGGTCTAAAGGGACTATGAGGATCAACGCGCCCCTCCGCTCCTCCTCCGGCCTCCTCAAAGTCCTCGTAGGCCTCCAGAGAGGAGAGACCCCCCGGTGCACTCTGGGAGTCGTAGTCCGGGTAGAAGGCCGGACTCCCGGGCGGCTCGCCGAGCGGCGCGGTGAGCAGGGAGAACTGCAGCTGGTCGATGGTGCTGCCGGAGGGGGGAGGGGCCTGGGATCGGTCCGACGGGGGGGCCCAGGCCCCGGAGAGGCCTCCGGAGGGGTCGGGGGCCCCGGGGGGGTCGGAGGGGGAGTCCACCTGAGAGTCGTCCGTGGTGACGGAGCGCCGCAGTTTGGCTCGAGCGTTTTGGAACCACACCTGAGGGAGAGAGAGAGTATGTGTTAGTGTGTGTGTGTGTGTGTGTGTGTGTGTGTGTGTGTGTGTGTGTGAGTGTACATTTCCTCTCCTCCTCTCCTTCCGCTTTCCCCTTCACAATAAAAGCCCCAGAAACGAACATCAGAACACTGCTTCCTAGAGAGCTGTTCAAGTACTCAATATAATAGCTTACAGTTATAACAAAACAATCCAACAAAACTGCGGCACTAAAACACCGCACACACAAGACAACGAGTCGATCAGAACGAATTATATAAACTACTGTAAAATGAGGGTTATAAGCAGCTACTTTTTTTCCTTTTTTTTCAACTTTGACTCGTGCAGCTGATATGTGGATAATTCCGATTCTAAATTTAGCAGCAGCTGCAGAGACATATGGTACAAAATGAACGTAAAATATTCCCAAATCCTCTTCACGAGTGATCTCACTGTAGAACAGGGTCCTCTCAGCAGCAGCAGCAGCTCTCCCACCACCTGGGTGCTGGCGGTCACTGACCAATAATACATCCAGAGCTTGCATGCAGGCGCTTTTACCTCAAATAATACGCCCAGCATGTCAAACTAAAGATCTGATTGGTTGAAGAGTATGACAATCAACGATAACGTGTACTTTAATCTGCAAAGACTAGCTAGAAGGCATCGAGCCGCTTTGCTTCCATAGAGACACAGGAGGTGAAATCTGATTGGATGAGAGCTCTCCTTAAAAAAAAGCTTGAGGCGTTGCAGGCTGGAAGCAGAGCAACAGAGGAAGGCAGGAGCTGTGCAATGAGAAAATAATAAATAATTCTAATACATGTAATGTATTATAATTGTGTGTGTGTGTGTGTGTGTGTGTGTGGACATAAAGCAGGGTATGCTTTAGGGCGGGGCTACAAGGTGATTGACAGGTGGACACCAGAAACATATACGGCGTCTCTACGTCGCTCCTCCTCAGTCCAGGTACGCTCACTTCTTGTTCCCTGGTTGCAAAAGGAACCAAGATGGCGGCGGCCGCATGCCGGGTGTTTCGTACCTGCAGGACTCTCTTGGGGAGGCCGGTCTTGTGAGCGAGGCAGCTCCAGTCTTTGCCGTCCGGGTTGTGCTTCTGGGAGAAATACGACTCCAGCGCTCTGAGCTGCTCGCTGCGGAAACACGTCCTGATTCGCTTCGTCCGCCTGCGGGTCCGCCCCCCCCGCCGCCCTGTCGTCCAATCGGGGCTCAGGACTGCTGACGGACTCCTCCCCTTCACCGGAGACCTGGTTTTGAACTGTTTCACAGGTAGATGAGAGGAGGGACAGATATTTAAGTCTTTTAGCTCCCAGTTTTTTTTAAACAGAGAACCAAGAAATTAATGTTATGTTTGTGCCGCCTGACTTTATTTCTGTGTGTTGCTCTTAGAGGCTTTTTATAATCACCTTTTATTTATTTATGCATTTATTGTTTTTTATTTGTATGCATTTATTCATTTATATATCCTTTAATGTATTCATAATTGTTTTATTCCAGAATGTATTCATTCTTTTATATATTATTTGATGAATTTATTTAAAAATGTATTTTGGGATTATTTTATGCATATTTTATTTCAACATTTATGAATTCATAAATCTTTTGCATTTATTTATTCTTGAATGCATTTATTTATTTTTGTATTATTTATTCTTTTCTTTAAAATATGTATTTCTTTATTTTATTTATGCATTTATTTATGCATTTGTTTGTTTATAGATACAACAAATGTGTACCTCCATATAAAGCTTTCTGGTCAATTATGCCCTAATTTGTTTCCAGTTAAAAACAATTTTAACTTTTGACCTGGTCAATTCAGGAGAGGAGGAGGATGAGGATGAGAAATTGAGGAAGATCACCTGTCACCACACACACACACACACACACACACACACACACACACACACACACACACACACACACACACACACACACACACACACACACACACACACACACACACACACAGCTGTCACCTTCTTTCAGACTGGGGTTGGGCTGGACATCTCGTGGTACTGGGCCGCTCCCATCACCATAGTGGGACTGGCAGTAGAGGCTCTGGCCCTGCAGGCAGTACAGGTTCCCCGGTAACAACGTCACGTCACACTCCTGAGAGAAAGAACATATAAATATACAACATAGTACATGTATTATAGTTATTTTTCCCTATTAGCTTATTTTCTCATTGCACAGCTCCTGTCTTCCTCTGTTGCTCTGCTTCCAGCCTGCAGCGCTGCTTCTAGTGCAGCAGGTTTTAAGGAGAGCTCTTATCCAATCAGATCAGACATCTATGTCTCTATGGTGATTGTCATTGAATTGTTTGTTAACAAAGAGAGGAGGATGGACTTTGTCTTTAAGTGAATTGGTGAGTGAACTGCTTTTTGTGTTTTTACATCTGCAGTAGCGTTGTGTTAATGTATCTATGGTGTTTTTATTACATAGTTAATATCGTTCCTTCTGATCGTGGCTTGTGCTCTTGAGTGTGCGGTGTTTTAGTGCCGCAGTTTTGTTGGATTGTTTTGTCATGTTTTGTTATAACTAAATGTGACTGGTTCTTGTTGATGTGGACTACAAGCATCCCGTCATGCGCGTATTTATGTAAACGATATCAGACGGCACAGAAGGCCCAGTTAGAAAATGCATGGCCCGCCACTGATAGAGGACCAGGACTACACTGAGGTCATATAAAGGACCAGCACTACACTGAGGTCTATAGGACCAGGACTACACTGAGGTCTATAGAGGACCAGGACTACACTGAGGTCTATAGGACCAGGACTACACTGAGGTCTATAGGACCAGGACTACACTGAGGTCTATAGAGGACCAGGACTACACTGAGGTCTATAGAGGACCAGGACTAGACTGAGGTCTATAGAGGACCAGGACTACACTGAGGTCTATAGGACCAGGACTACACTGAGGTCTATAGGACCAGGACTACACTGAGGTCATATAAAGGACCAGGACTACACTGAGGTCATATAAAGGACCAGGACTACACTGAGGTCATATAAAGGACCAGGACTACACTGAGGTCTATAGGACCAGGACTACACTGAGGTCTATAGAGGACCAGGGCTAGACTGAGGTCGATAGAGGACCAGGACTACACTGAGGTCTATAGGACCAGGGCTAGACTGAGGTCGATAGAGGACCAGGACTACACTGAGGTCTATAGAGGACCAGGACTAGACTGAGGTCTATAGAGGACCAGGACTAGACTGAGGTCTATAGGACCAGGACTAGACTGAGGTCTATAGAGGACCAGGACTAGACTGAGGTCTATAGGACCAGGACTATACTGAGGTCTATAGAGGACCAGGACTAGACTGAGGTCTATAGGACCAGGACTAGACTGAGGTATATAGGATCAGGGCTAGACTGAGACTGTTTCAGGACCAGGTCAAAGTTCCTCACAGTAACTTTAATAATATACAAAGTATTAAACATGTCCCATGTGGTTCTAGATGGTTCTAGATGGTTCTAGATGGTTCTACCTGGCAGGAGAAGCAGTGCGGATGGAAGGTCAGCTCCCCGGACCTCATGACCAAAGCGGAGGCTGGGATTGGCTGGAAGCAGCGCGCGCACTGACCGCCTCCAAACATCCTGAGCAGGTGGGAAGTCAGAAATGACGTCATCAGATATCAAACCGCCGTGCTGAAGCCCCCCAGGAGAACCCCCCCACCCCCCCAGGAGAACCCCGCACTGACCTGCAGTAGTCCTGCTGGCAGTACACGCTCCCGTCCCTCCAGAACAGGGATGGCTGCGCCTGCAGCTCGCAGCGGCAGCGGCTGCAGCGCAGGCATGCGGCGTGCCACGCGCAGCCCGCCGCCAGCAGGAAGAAGCGGTCGCACACCTGCTCGCCGCAGCCCGCGCACGTCATCGGCTCCCGGACGGACACGGAGGATGGAGTCTGGGACGAGGTTTAAAATAATAATGTTCCATGAATACTATTTTACCTCCAGGACATATTCATCACATTTACTTCCGCCTTCTCAAAAAAACATGATTAAATGAAACTTTTTTAAAATCAACCTATTTTTAGGCCCTTTCCTCGAAAATGTCATACACAAACTAAAAAGGGTGTATGTCTGCAACCACTAGGGCTATTTGAATAATTTTGTTATAATAAAAGGTACACGTGAGATGTTGTTCAGATGTGTAAATATCAGTCTATATGTTACTGGTTAAGAGTAAATGAAGATGACACACAGAACAAAATGAAAAGGTTTCAGGTCCGCCTATAAAAAAATCACTTTCAGGATGATTATTTCTTTGAAATTATGCAGCTGTAAGGTCCAACTCTAACCCAAATCATAGCTCAATATGTGAACATTCTCTAACCCAAATCATAGCTCAATATGTGAACATTCTCTAACCCAAATCATAGCTCAATATGTGAACATTCTCTAACCCAAATCATAGCACAATATGTGAACATTCACTAACCCAAATCATAGCTCAATATGTGAACATTCTCTAACCCAAATCATAGCACAATATGTGAACATTCTCTAACCCAAATCATAGCTCAATATGTGCAGTAAAAGGAGCTCAATACTTCTTCCACCACCGTCATGGTCACATGACCCGGATGAAGTCCATGAGTTGCAGCCTAAAGCTCAGGAAAAAGCTATTATGTGGTGGAAAGTGGTTTTGTTTTCAAAACTGAATGAACTCAACAATTCTCTAATTGTAACCAACAAACACTTTGTACTTCTGTTGAAATCAGAAGTGTCTGATTTAAGGGTTTCCCAACTTTAAGCTGCAAAATGCATCGTCAACAAGCTGAAGACGGTCCTCAGAGATGTTAAAAACACGATGATGATCTCATAGAATGTGATGCATTGATGAAGATTGAACCGGACAATAAAGGAATTAAAATGCAACACAAACTTTGACCCTGTGAACACAAAGCGGTCCCATTTCACACTATAATATAAACATGAAGTCCTTAGTCTCTCTGGAACCATGACGACTAGAAGTAGAGAAAACTCAAACATGTCTTTTGTGCCAAATAACAGTTATAATGAAATAAATAATAAAAAAAATAATTTCTTTGATATTTATCTTTAAAAATCAAACATTTCTCAAAGTGTCTACCAATGTTGAGAAGAACACTGGTACATTTTGTACAACCGGCAGCCTGCAGTTCTCACTGAATTCTTCTTGCCTTTTGCTGCGTGCGTTCACACCAAAAGCGTCGCGAATGTTCACGACGCTTTTGGTGTGAACATTCGCAGCATGAGAGGAATCCATCATGTCTTCAGTTACTCTGAGGAGCTCAGAACTTTGATTCTGTTTTTTTTACAGAATATAATTAAAGCAAACTGTTTGTTTTTGGGGCGAAATTTTAAACGAGACGTGTAGAATAAAATGTTTTTGATAGAAATGTCATAAATTTAAGCTTGTTCAGAGGTTCAAAGCAGCAGGAATATGAATCCATAAACATCAGAATCAATAACAAACAAACATTTTACTGCACAATCAATACTTTTACTTTCACTACTTTAAGTGTATTTATACTACTGGTACTCTCCATGGAGTATCTTCATTGTGTTCTTGGTACTTGCTCACATCCTCTGCAGCAGCACTTCCCTCCGTCCCCGCCGGGCCGCCGCCCTCCGGCCCCGCCTCGTCCCCAAGGTCACCGAGGTCACCGAGGTCAGCGAGGTCAGTGCCGTACAGCAGGTCCTCCAGGGCCCGGTCGTCTGGCGTCATCATGATTGTTTTAATCGGTCCACTTGATAATCACCGTCCTCGTTAGAGAGCTGGACACAGTCAACGTGGCTATTAATAAACAACAACAACAACAACAGTGTGATTCATTACGCTCTTCAGCGACATGAAGCGCGTTTGAAAACCCCTCTGTTAAACGAACTGAAGGCATTTTGACTTTCAAGGCTTCTCATTTGGTAAAAATATAATTAAACTTGTTGTATTAAATAATAATTTCATACACTGTCGCTTTTATTCTTATTTCAAACGGCCTCATTTCTGTTTTATCTTGTTTAGCTAGCTTTATACAATGTTTTTATACATTTTTAATTGTGTTTAAAAGTCTTTCGTGGAGTTTTCTTTGCTCTTGTCTCACACTGAAGCTCCTTGTTGCTTCATGATTAAACTCAAACAGTTATTAAACACATCAAGCTGCACATACATCTCTAAAATAAGCTTCTTTAATATTGCTTTAAGACGGTCTCTTATCGTATGGAAATATGTAATGTTTTGATCCTTTTGAACATGTTTATGTAAAACACTTTTGTGATTATTTTAACTTCAGAAAATAACCTTTTTTTAAATTATTTATTCTTGGAGCGTTTTAATTTAACAGAGAAACTAGCACGTGGTAAAACATTTTTTTAATAATAATAATATATATGTTTTTACATAAAATACATGTTTTTATTTAAAAGATATATTATTCATACAATTTCAATATTGTCAACGGCATTATTTACTAAAATGTTCATGAGCTGATACTTTAATTAATTTTCACCAGTGTCAAAGAAAAAAAGCTCTTTTAAAAAAATGAAACCTTAAATAGTGAGATCATCTTTCAAAGGTTTTTTATTTTGAACTCTCTTCATACTTTACTTAAAGAGTATTTATGTGTAATACATAATAACATGTATACAAATAAGAATATCAAAGATACAAAATCATGAATAATAAATATGATTAATAAACTGTGAAATTGTTCAGATACAGATTTCAATGTGTTTCATACCAGCTGAGATTTTGATAATAAATTAATCGTTTTGTGTAAATCTTTTATAAACAATAATAAAAGTCTTTGTTGCAGCCTCTATTGTGACATGTTTAGTTTTTCTGCGTTTTATATGATCATAAACTGAATATTTGTGGGTTTTGGACAGTAAAATAAAACATTTTCACCCTTTTTCTGCGAGAATGTGAGTTAAGAGTCAAACTCTTCTTCATCCAGTGAGGATGACGAGGAGCCGAACGAGCGCTTACCTGTGGAGAGACTCCAGGTCGGTTCCCTTCAGACGACGCCCGGAGAGCTCGGCTTCCTCCCTTCCTTTCCTCCAGGTGTCTCCTCAACCCGTCTTGTGGTTTTGGGATCAGTTTCCACTCGTCGGCCGTGATTGGTGGAGGCAGATCTCCGGTCGGCGGGCTCCCCGTCCTCCTGGGACGTCCCAGGTGGCGTCGCGGCTCACACCTGGAAACAAGAGAGCAGGCAACGGACGATCTGATTGGCCGCCCGGTGAGCAGATGGGTGGGGCGGAGGGAGGCTGCACCCTGGGGACCAATTAAATAAAACAAAAGGTTTAGAAGGACGTCTGGGATCAAGTCAACGGCAAGAACTCCACTTCGCCCTCGATCCGCTGCTGCTGGTCTCCTGTTAACGTCTACGAGGAACAGGAACGCTTTTACTTTTGACTTTGTCCAAAGAGAAACACACCTTCTGACGGTGCACTGAGTAAACTAGAAACCCATCACACATTTAAACAACAATAAATAGATATAATACATCAGATTAATAAGAGAGAGAAGAGGTGAGAAGAGGAGAGAGGGAACATGTGAGAGAACAGGAGAGAGAGAAGAGGTGGGAGAACATGAGAGAGAACATGTGAGAGAACATGAGAGAGAACAGAGAACAGGAGAGAGAACATGAGAGAGAGAACAGAGAACATGAGAGAGAACAGGAGAGAGAACAGGTGAGAGAACAGAGAACAGGAGAGAGAGAACAGAGAAGAGGAGAGAGAAGAGGAGAGAGAACAGGAGAGAGAGAACAGAGAACAGGAGAGAGAACAGCTGAGAGAACAGGTGAGAGAACAGAGAACAGGAGAGAGAGAACAGGTGAGAGAACAGGAGAGAGAGAAGAGGTGGGAGAACAGAGAACAGGAGAGAGAACAGGTGAGAGAACAGGAGAGAGAGAAGAGGTGAGAGAACAGGTGAGAGAGAACAGGTGAGAGAACAGAGAACAGGAGAGAGAGAACAGGTGAGAGAGAACAGAGAACAGGAGAGAGAACAGAGAACAGGAGAGAGAACAGGTGAGATAACAGAGAACAGGTGAGAGAACAGGAGAGAGAACAGAGAACAGGTGAGAGAACATAGAACAGGAGAGAGAACAGGTGAGAGAACAGAGAACAGGAGAGAGAACAGGTGAGATAACAGAGAACAGGTGAGAGAACAGGAGAGAGAACATAGAACATGTGAGAGAACAGAGAACAGGAGAGAGAACAGGAGAGAGAACAGAGAACAGGTGAGAGAACAGAGAACAGGAGAGAACAGGAGAGAGAACAGAGAACAGGTGAGAGAAGAGGAGAGAGAACAGAGAACAGGTGAGAGAACAAAGAACAGGAGAGAGAACAGGAGAGAGAGAACAGAGAACAGGAGAGAGAACAGAGAACAGGTGAGAGAACAGAGAACATGAGAGAGAACAGAGAACAGGAGAGAGAACAGAGAACAGGAGAGAGAACAGAGAACAGGAGAGAGAACAGGTGAGATAACAGAGAACAGGTGAGAGAAGAGGAGAGAGAACAGAGAACATGTGAGAGAACAGAGAACAGGAGAGAGAAGAGGAGAGAGAACAGAGAACAGGAGAGAGAAGAGAAGAGAGAACAGAGAACAGGTGAGAGAACAGAGAACAGGTGAGAGAACAGAGAACAGGAGAGAGAACAGAGAACAGGAGAGAGAACAGAGAACAGGAGAGAGAAGAGGAGAGAGAACAGAGAACAGGTGAGAGAACAGGAGAGAGAACAGAGAACAGGAGAGAGAACAGAGAACAGGAGAGAGAACAGAGAACAGGAGAGAGAAGAGGAGAGAGAACAGAGAACAGGAGAGAGAAGAGAACAGAGAACAGGAGAGAGAAGAGGAGAGAGAACAGAGAACAGGTGAGAGAACAGAGAACAGGAGAGAGAAGAGAACAGAGAACAGGAGAGAGAAGAGGAGAGAGAACAGAGAACAGGAGAGAGAAGAGAACAGAGAACAGGAGAGAGAAGAGGAGAGAGAACAGAGAACATGAGAGAACAGGAGAGAGAACAGAGAACAGGAGAGAGAAGAGGAGAGAGAACAGAGAACAGGAGAGAGAAGAGGAGAGAGAACAGGAGAGAGAAGAGGAGAGAGAGAAGAGAACATGAGAGAACAGGAGAGAGAACATGAGAGAACAGGAGAGAGAACATGAGAGAACAGGAGAGAGAAGAGGAGAGAGAGAAGAGAACATGAGAGAACAGGAGAGAGAACATGAGAGAACAGGAGAGAGAACAGAGAACAGGAGAGAGAACAGAGAACAGGAGAGAGAAGAGGAGAGAGAACAGAGAACAGGAGAGAGAACAGAGAACATGAGAGAACAGAGAACAGGAGAGAGAACAGAGAACAGGAGAGAACATGAGAGAACAGAGAACAGGAGAGAGAAGAGGAGAGAGAACGTCTCCATGTTCTGAGTATTTCATCTTCTGATGCAAAATAAAAAGAAGCAAAAAAGCAAAAACTTTGATTTTCAAACATTTTTATTAAAAATAACAATCACCAACGTGGAGACAAACAAACTGAAAACAATAATAATTCATTCCGATGTTTTGCTCGACCAGAAACATGACATGACGGTTCTGTATGTTCTGCATGTTTACACTGTGGCCACCGGCTGGTATTTAATGACATTAACATGAAAAAATAAAACCTGAAGACAAAGAAAAAGTGCTGCAGACATCGGCTCCATTTACACCTTTATCGTACAATTTGAGCGTTGCTGCTTTTATTGTGAAAAACCCGACACTGGAACAGGAAGTTGTTCCTGTTTTAAACCCACTTTTCTTTTACGGATAACCGGAGAAATCTTTGAGTAAAGAGAACTTTCTACAAGCTAAAAGCACACAGTCACGCTCTGGGGCCGACAGTGTGTGTGTGTGTGTGTGTGTGTGTGTGTGTGTGTGTGTGTGTGTGTGTGTGTGTGTGTGTGTGTGTGTGTGTGTGTGTGTGTGTGTACTGGCCCTTTAAATATAGTGAAGAAGATATAAACTGTACAATAACATACAGATAACTGACCTCTATACAAATGAAATAATTATGTCTTCATCTCCTCTCCTTTGTGTGTGTGTGTGTGTGTGTGTGTGTGTGTGTGTGTGTTTGCACATGTATGTACACACTGCTGTCCATCATGCATCATGTGTTCAGTTCAGTTCTTCATCCTCATCTTCATCCTCTGGTTGGAGGACTGAAGGCTGCTGGTCTCATCTTCATCTCAGTGAACGGGATGGAATACTGTGTTCCCTTCCAGGCGGTCCAGATCACACCCTGAGACACACACACACACACACACACACACACACACACACACACACACACACACACACACACACACACACACACCTTGATGTCAGACTGACAAGTAGCTCATTGACTAATAAACTACTGATCATAAACGATATTTGACGCCTCCTCTTCCTCTTTAAAACATCATTTAGCTGCTTTTATTTTCCAATAATTCTCCTTAAAAAGATGCTGAAACTGATCATCAATAAATAAATAAATATGAATCAGTGCCGGACAGCGTATCCTCATCACTACGGTTCACGTGAGATCTCACGAAGAAGTTTCTACACATTTTTCATGCGTTTTCCTACAGAGACTCCAGCAACAACGTTATCATCAAAGTCTTTTCAAAATAAAAGCTCAGCGAGGCCATGGGGTCACCTGGTGGTTGGAGTCGGTGCTGTAGACTCCGTTGAGGTTGGCGTGGTGGCAGTTCTTGTACCACCAGCCGCCGCGGTACGACATGGCGCAGCGCGTGATGTAGGGCGCCAGGTCGCGGTCTCTGGTGGAGAAGTTGTGCTCGCTGTGGTAGCTGAGCGAGTCGCCTGAGGAGAGAGGAGGAGCAACACGGAGGAGCAGCGTTAAACCCAACAGGGTCCCTGGTTTCCTTCAGGAGACGTGACGGGAAGCACTTTGAGAGTGAATACGAATAGAGATGTGAAGCCCCGCCCCCTTCCGGTGTCTACAATGGGACTTTATTTTGAAAAACGGTGAGAGACATTTTTTTTTATTCCATTTGAATTGTGCCATGATCGACACAAACGACGTTTGTCAATTTAAAAAGATAATTTTGTCTCAGTTTGTTTTGTAGTTTTTGGGAACTACATTTCACACAGTTCCCACCAACATGGCCATTAGCTTAGCGTGCTAATTTTGCTCTGTTTCGCGTCTTAGTTTTACAACAACACGTGACTTTCTTGACCTGCAAAATAATCTTTGAAAAAAGAAAAAAAAATCATGGCACAATTTTAACGGGATCAATTATTTGTCTCACGCCGTTGACGACGTATTTCGTCCGATATAAGGTTGAAAAATATATTACTTTTTTATTTTTTATTTAAATTTTGCAATTTTGCAAGTTAAAAACATCTCAGTTTGTCGTTTTATCATTTAGTTTTGTCTGAACCTGCTCAGTGAACTAAATCTCTCGTCTCGCACAATCTACGTCACCAATATGTCCGTTAGCTTCCTAGCTTGCTAGCTAGCTAGCTTAGCTATGTTCTACGCACAAATGTAGCGCTATCTTCCCTGACGTGTTTTTATCCAGCGACTCTTTGAGTCAAGAGAAATAACGAGCGAGTAACGAGCGATAAACACAGACATCGTAGCTTCTTGCTACTTTTGGGACTTTCGTCTTTCTGATTTTGTAATTTTACTTTAAAGGTTTATTACGACAAAATGACAAACCGTCTTGACGTGCACAAAATATCGCTTAAATGAACGAGCATCGTATATTTCATTCACGGCACAATTGAAACAGGATAAAAAAGTATATGTTTCTCTCTCCATTGACCCCCATGCATATGTTTAGGGTCCCATGCTGGGAAGGGGGCGGGGCTTGTCACCTGCAGTGCCGCTGTATCCGCCCACGATCAGCTTGTAGTTCCTCTTCACCAGCTCAAACTTTGAGTATTTGGCGAACACCGCCTCGTCTTTGTCCCGCAGATCCACGCGCAGACTCATCCTGGTCATGGAGGTGAGGTTGTAGAGGCCCTCCAGGCCTGAAGCCGCAAAAAACACGTAAACAATAAACACGTAAACAATGAACACGTAAACAATAAACACGTAAACAATAAACACGACTTCCTGCTCAGATTCACTGCTGGTTTGTGTTGTGTTCTTTGTTGTTGTTATAGCCTTGAAAAAACCTAAATATCGATGCTTTGGACTTCTAATTCCAACATTTATTTTTTTAAACTTTTTACGACTTTTACGTTTTTTTTATTTTGTTTTGTTTTTCTCGCTTTTTTCCGCTTCTTCTTTTTCTCTTCTTTTTCCCAGAATCCCCCTTGTTGGCGGCATTATTCTGGATCTAGTCAGATAAGATGAAGAATTACACTTCTTTCATTCTTTTTTTTTCGCTTCTATTTTATCTATTTTTTCACTTCTTTTTTCCCCGCTTCTTTTTTCCCGCTTCTTTATTCCCGCTTCTTTTTTTCACTTCTTCTTTTTCTCTTCTTTTTCCCAGAATCCCCCTTGTTGGCGACAGTATTATTATACGTGCCACGTGCAAGTAAACCACTTTACTTACCACGTGTGATATTTATATCAACGAATTACTTCAGATATAAAGTTTACGGTGTTAGTAAATGAGTAAAAGATGTGTTGGTGCATATATGAGATTAATGTAATACTTTCTAAGATGATGAAATATTACGGTGAACATTGGATATTTTGAGTTTTTAATCCACT
>JBAMJR010000622.1:0-30000 GCA_038501785.1 Myoxocephalus aenaeus | reverse complement strand
AAACGTTACATAACTTAAGAAAGAAGAATAGACTCAATCAAATTAAATAATGTCATTTAATGCTAACTCTTAGTGAATTTAAGAGAAATCTACGGATGCAAACAGTCGTAAAAAAGTCGTAAAATAAACACCTAAATGTGTGTTTGGGATGTTTTAGTTCCACCAGAATATCTAAATCGATCAGTGCATGACTGAAGGTCCTAGTTAAAAAATAAATAAAAATATTACTGTAATAATTTATATAACCACAAATCAACTTTAAAAAACTGATTATACATGATTTGAACGTTACCTTCATTATGACTTTTGGGGTAAAGCCAAGAGAAGTAAAAGCCATAGAAGAAATATAATGATAATAAATAAATAGAAGAAATAACAGACACGTGTTATATTCATGAAATAAATGAAATAAAACATGGAGCCTGTCTCACCCTCCTCCGCGTGGGTGTAGGTGACCTTGAACCCGCTGACGGGAGTCTTGGGTTTGGTCCACGACACGGTCAGAGAGGAGTCCGTCACCTCGCTGAAGACGATGTCGGTCGGAGGCTCCGGGCCTGAACGGTACGAAGAAAACCATGAGAGAGGTGGACGAAAGCACGGGAAGGAGACGCGAAAAGAAAAGAAACGCTGAACACACGACGAAGAACTGATGAAATGAGAAGGAAGGAGTGAAGAAGGTCTGATGGAAAGAGTGAAAACAGAGTGTTCATTATTATGTATTTCATCCACGCGTTAGTGTATATATGTACAGTGCAAACATATATACAGTATACAAGTCATATACAGACACGCAGTAATACAACAAGTAGAAGCAGACGATGGATCCTGGATAGCAGTGAAGGAAAGAATGAGGACGTTTAACAGTTAGCTGCTCGCTCACACCTGGAAATAAAAGTGTGGCCGGAGAGAAGGTCACATGACACGGAGGAGGAGTTGAGAGGAAAAACAAACAGGAGACAGACCTGTCAAAGAATATCCACGTTTAGCTTTTGGTATGCGCTTTCATTAATCTGTACTTCCTCAGAATTATTATATATATTATATATTATATACATAATATATGTATATCAGTGACTCACCTCAGGTCTTGATGAATGGAAATAAATGGAGGTCGCGTTTAACAAAAGCAAAACTATATCAGAATGATGTCCCTACGTGTTTTAAATCTTACGCTTTTACCGAAGATGCACGTGTTTTTAAAGCACTTAGCATACGACTGGATTAATGAGGATTATTCTGCTCGAGTTGTTAAATTGACCCTTCCCTAAGTCCCGCCCCTTGATCAACCTAACTAAGTTGTTTTCTGTGAGTACATTTTCTCATAAAGACTGTAACGAGTAGAAATTGACAAGCGTAGCTGGATTTCTGTTAAAAAAAAATAACACACACAAAAGTAGGCATATTTTTTTGTAAGATATCGAAGGAACTTTTGTTTGAGGATACGTTGTGTTGTTTATTACTTGTGTATCATCTTGTTTTGATATATATATATATATATATATATATATATATATATCTTTTTTAACCTGTTTTCACCTTTTTCGCTGAAATTGATTTATTGTTTTTCCCAAATTTTGACATTTTTTAGCGACTGCAGTTAGTGGCAGTGTGGGCTCCGTGGTAACGTAGGTCAATTCATCAATAAATCTCAGTTTTTTTAAACTCCGTTCATCGCGGCTGAGTCACTGATACACAAACGGTCATTCCGTGGTGAAGTAATTGTTTGACACGTGGGTGAAAGAGGTGAAGACAGACCAGCCGTGGTCTTACCCTGCTTTGGGTGAGAGCTGAAGGGGAGACAGTGAAGCTGGCTGTTAGCTTACCCTGAATGAGAGAAGACCAGAGCGGCAGTGAATGAATAGTGTGTTGTTATGTTGTTACTGTTGAGCTCTCATTTGATGTCAAATCAGGTAATATAAAGCCGTCTCGCTAAAGAGACGCTAGATATGGTTCTCAGTTTGTGGCCTGTAGCATATTCAAAGAAAATCTATTTTTGATGTATCTAAGATGTGGGTTGCACATAAAGTACTTGATGCAGAAGAAACCTCAAATGTTTAAAGATAAATGAAATAAATGTAAATCTTTTGGAACCATTTACAAAATATATATTTAATACTGTTTAACCATTATCAAAATAGTTGGCACTAAAGTTTGTTGTTGCTGTAAAGTAAAAGGTAAATTTTTTACACAGAAAGAAAATACTTAAGTAAAGTACTAGTACCTCAAATTAATACTCAAGCACAGCACTTGTGTAAATGTACTTTGTTACATTCCACCACACAGTATAGTTATGGCTTGGTAAACATGGTAATGTAGACGTACAATTGGTGAATTTCAGTATATTTGCAGAAAATCTGTTTAATATTTGGATGGAAACTGAATGGATATTACATTTCCTTGAAGCAGTAATTATTACTCCTAGAACTGAGAATCAATCGAAGATGAACAAACTGTTTGCGAGCTAACAAAGTTAGCCAAATCGTGCTAATTTTGCTAACCTGCATCAAGCTAGCTAGTGCTAACAATGTGACAAACTGTCAATGCAAATCTGAGGTTTGACATCAAATAACCGAGGGTGTGTTTATGGTTGAGAAAGTGTTGATTGTTACAATGGCTGCTAATTCATGAATGTTCATTCAAAAGCTGCAGAATGAGAAACACAAACACAATGACTTGAGTGACATTTTGAAGATCAAGATCCACTGAAAAACAAACAAAACAGGTTACGTCGCCACCGAACCAGTGGTAAAAACGTGGGGGTGAAACTGTAAATCGTGAGCTTACAGTTTTCAAGAGCACCGCAGCACTCTTGAAATGAACATGGAGAAAGCATTTAGTGGGTGAGCAAACATTTCCAATCATTCCCAACACGAGTGACGATTAGTTAACAATTATGTTGTGGGGGTTTAAATCAGCACAAGACATGTAAAGATGTGAAATGAGCGAGTTTTCTGCGGAGGACGTCACAACATTGATGGTAATGTTGTACCATTGTGCAGTTAATGGTCCACTGCCACAATGGCTTGTACCTGTACTGATGACGAGCTTGTGCAGTCTGGACAGAAGGCCGGGTCCCTTTCCGAGCAAGGTCAGGGTGTACTCGGTCTGAGGAGGAAGACTCCCAAACTGAAAGGAGCGAGCTGAACCAGGAAGAACTTTCTTGAGGGTTTTGTCACTTCCTGGGACAGGTTTGGTTCTTGTGTTGCTTTGGCTTGTTGGACCTCGCGTAGATGCACTTTCCGGTACTCTATTGTTATCTTCGCTGCGTCCATTTTCAGATTCTGTTTCTTTGGTCGGATGATGCTTTGCTTCCTCCTCCTCCTCCTCATTGCCACCCTCTTCCTCAGAGTTTTCTTTTTTCCCGACGTCTCTGCTTGTCACCACAAAGTGTTTGTACTTCTCTTCCGGTGAGTCCCACACGAGCGTAAATCCATCCGAGGTCCGGTTCATCACTCCCACGTTGTCCAGAGGTTCCCTCGTGACTCCGGAAGAAGATCCAGCCGATCCCGTCGGAGGTTTAGAATCAACACTTTTTGCGGTACCGTTTGTTTTGGTTTCCTCTTTCCGTTTCCTCCCACTAGTGTAGTGTCTGATCTGGGCATTGCGCTGTTTGGTGGTACCTCTCGTTGGTGGTCTCTGGGCTTCTTGTCTGGAATCGGAGGAAGTTTGTTTGACGGTTGGTCCACCTCGACTTGTAGCTCCATTGTTTTTGCCAGCATCGAGTCTCTCTTTGTTGGTTTCAGAGTCAGAGTTTGAATCTGGGGTGCTCATTTTTTCTTCTCTAGATCTAGTGTTTTGGACCGGAGCATCGTCCCTCCCTTCTAATTCGTTAATCTGTGGTCTGACGGTTGTATCATGGCCATCCATTTGGAAATGTGGAATGACCTCTGCAGTGTCTCGTTCTCCTGATTGTCTAATTTTGACTCCTTGGGTAAGCATGGGGGCGTCCTGTCCTCCTGGTTGGGTTTCAGGGCTATTATCCTTTTCTAATTGTAAAGTTTGACCTCCAACAGTACTGCTTCCACTTAGCTGTTTGTTTGGGAAAAGCTTCCTCATGGGTCTCTGGTTTATACGGGTTTTGTTCTGGAAACGTCCACCATACAGTTGACGGATGTAATCAACGTTGTTAATGGGGCGATGAGAGGAAGGCAATCCACGTCCTCTGAGGGTCCGATTGAACTCAGTGGACATGCTTGGCAAGGATATTCTTGTCCCAACTCTGTCAACATTCTCGGCTACAATTGGCCCCGTACCTTTGGCTGGATAGGATTCTTTGGAAACAGGAGAAGAAGAAGAAGTGGCTGGCAATTCAGTGAAAGACACCTGCTCTCTCCTTGTAGGGGACGCAGGATTTAAAGGTCGAGAGGGCGGAGGAAGCACCCTCAAATTTGGACGAGTGCGGTTCTGAAGAACTCCAAAGTTCGGACGACCCAAGAGGTATCCCCCCTTTGGACGAAGACGCCGAACTGGGATTTGTCCTCTTTCTGTTGGCTTCTTTTTCTGGATTTGTTCAACTCCAGTGGATGTAATTGGAGTTGCCCCATCTTCTTCTGCCCTCATACCCCTCAACGGTGCATTTATCTCAATTGAGGATTCAGGCAGCGAGGCAGATGAAGATGGTGAAGACGATAATTCACTCGTGGACGTGTGCCTGGTCTCTGAATCTCTTTTAGGGACGAGGTTCAAACGAGGAGTCGAGTGGTGAGAAACTCTCGAATTTAGACGGGTTTTGTTCGACAACATTCCAAAGTTAGGGCGCAGGTTTCGCACATATCCATGTTTTGCAGCTGTGCGTTGGAAAAAAGGTCGTGAGGGTGGTAGTTTTCTGTCTTCAGGTGAGCTAACGTCAGTCGCACTTTTGCGGTTATCAACATCTGGTTCATTGCTTCCTTCAGAACCTGATTTATCTGCGCTGGAAAGGGATGGTGATGGAGTTGATGGTGATAATGATGGTTGAGATGATGATGGTGGTGACGGTAAGGATGAGGGTGATGACATTAACGGTGTTAGCGAGGATGATGATGATGATGACGCTGCTGCTGATGAAGAGGGAGCCAGTGAAGGTGATGCGAAAGAGGATGGGGATGATGGTAATGATGATGATGATGATGATGATGATGATGATGATGATGATGATGATGATGATGATGATGATGGTTCACCTGAAGAATGCGATGATGAACGTGGTGGTGATGGAGCTGCTGTTGATGGAGATGGACCAAGTGAAGGTGATATAGAGGATGAGGACGATGACCGTGCTGATGATGATGAACGTGAGGTTGATGACCAGGACGAGGATGGCGACAGTGGCCTCAATCCCTTTAAAATCTGTTTCCTCGCCGTTTCTGCATTAACAGGGACATTTGATGGTTTGGACAGATGAACAGAAAAAGTTGTGACATTCAAACTGTCAAAAGTGTCCGTCAGGAGTTTGCGCAAAGGATCTGGGGAACGGTCGAGGTCTGTCTCCGCAGACGAGGGTTTCAAGTCATCCTTTTTAGAGGAACCTTGATCTGAACCCGGCGTCTTTTCTACCAGCGTTGTTCCTTCTCCTCTACCCGCGCTGCTTTTGCCCCGATGGGGTAATCTCACGTGTGTCACTTTAACTTTGTTCATACATTTCTTCTCTTGGCTTCCAGCAGTCCCAGTTGGCTCCGAGGACACTGGAGCAGTGTCGTTTCCCTGGCCCACCTCGCCAACATCTGGTTGCTCTTTGGAGCCGACGGCAACGGTCGGTTCCTCGGAGCTACTTTGTCTGTTTGTGTCTGAATCGGTCCCAGACGTTAGAGCTGGATTCTTGTCAACCCTCCTCTCGGTGCTCAAGACCTTCACGGCCGGGTTTCTCCTCGTCAAAGCTATTGTCCCGTCTCGGATAGTGGGGACATCTGATTTAGGTTTTTTGGGCACTATTGGTGCCTTCTTCTTCTGCCCCACCGGGGCCTTTTTCAAAGGGCCAAACTGTCTCCATGCAGACGAGACTCTGGTTGTGTTTAAACGGAAAGGGCTGTTTGGCTTCCTGTACAATGGAGACCTTTCCAGGACTTTAGGCGCAGTGCCATTAATTCCCATCTTTTTGCTGACCAGGGGTTTAGTTCTTGCGATCACAGAGGTTGCGCGAGGGCCATCTGTACCTCCGACTTTCACTTCCTCCCTCCTCCCCTGTTGGTCAGAGACCTCAGCCGAGGGCTTAACATCTTGGTGTCCGTCGCCGACATCTCGTCCAGGCGCTAGCGTCAAAGCTGCCGCGGTAACCCTCGGTAAAGTCTTCCCTAAAGATGTGAAAGGAGTGAGCATTTTGATTCAATGTCAAGGTCGTCACATGCTACCGCTGTTGATAATCCAGGAGAGCTCACCTCTAATAAAGGAAGAAAAGCAATGTTTAATATGCATTAAGATACTTTTCAGGAAACCTGATTAACATTAGTTTGTCAGTTATTAGGCAAGAGAAGAAAAAAAAAAACAATCCATGTCGAACCTGCAGGGACAAAATGAAATGAAATGTGATTAATGGTAAACTTGGACAGAGGAAATCAACATGGTGTCTGCGTGTTGAGAAGGAAATATCATGACATCAATCAGGAAACAGAGCAGTTTGAGGAACCGTTACTATGACGTTTCTCTGCGGAGTAATGATGTTTTAATTGACGTGAATATAAGGTCAATGTTATTTGTTTATCATCTCAAAATGACATTGCATATAAAGCTTGTAATTATATATTTGCCACAAATTACATTTAAAAAAAGACCAAAACCAACAACGTGTTAGTCCGTTTCTGAATACTTTCTGACTCTCAGCTCCGAGCGCATTGGTTCCTGAAAAACGTAAATATAATCTTCTTATTAAACAGCTGCTCACTGTCGAATTTCATCAAATTAACAGAAGGAAATAGTGCATTTTTTTGGGGGATTATTTTCATTGGCGGATTAATCCACAAGTTGTCAACGAGTAGCTGTGGAAACTTTCCCCAGACAACTGAAAAGAAGAGTTTTTCCAACACTGTTTGTGATTTTGAATCTTTTGAGCTAAGATCGTTCCTCGATAGTTCAGGTGATCGTTGCTCCTACTCACCTGGAGTGACCTGAGTGGTTGCTGGTTTGCTCCGACTCGTTCCCTTCTCCGCCACCAGCACGATGTCGTACAAACGCCCCGCCTCCAGCTGCCGGATGTGGGCGGAGTCCTGTCCGGCGGGGACCGTCATCTCTTGACTCCCCGCGCCGCCGCTGGGCGTGACGGTCAAGCGATACCTGTCGATCTCACCCTGCGACTGCTCCCATTGGACCACCGCCGACGTGGAGGTCATCTTGACGACTTGGAGGTTGGCGGGACCGGAAGTGACTGAAGAGGAAGACGAAGAAGAGGTTTATTATGTTTTTTTAGAGCCTCTACATCCTGCCAGGTAACATGGCCGACTTCGTAGTGGGAAAGAATTAATTGAATTAAATGTAAAAGTTACCAGCTAACAGCTAACAGATATCAGATAACAGCTAACAGCTAACAGCTAACATATATAAGATAACAGATAACAGATATAAGATAACAGATAACAGATAACGGATAAGAGATAACTGATAACAGCTAACATATATAAGATAAGAGATAAGAGATAACGGATAAGAGATAACAGATAACAGCTAACGGCTAACAGATAACAGCTAACAGCTAGCCGCTAACAGATAACAGATAACAGCTAACAGCTAACAGATAACAGATAACATTGTTCACAGGAAAGGCAGCGAAATGGAAATGTTTAAACTACCTCTGCCAGTTTGAGCGAACTGAGCCGCTTACATCGGCCAACATCGGCCAGAAGCTCCGTTATCGAACCAGAAAACTGTGCTTTTAAACATTTGTGAGCATAACTGTCAACTGCAATATATTCATTATTTCAGTATCGGTACATATTTTATGAATGAGGCGTTTCACAATGCAGATATTTATCGCAATATTCTTGTATTGAAGCTGAATGTATTTAATGTCTTTCTCCAGATGTGTAGAACAGTCTTTCTTATGAAAACTTAGCAACTATTAAGTCAGCTACTTCACTGAGCTAATGTCAAATAGTCAAGGGCCGGCGGTTTTTCCTTCAACAAATGTGAATGCAACCTTCGACCCAGTTGCTGTGTCCCTCAGTTGGATTATTTTGAAGGATAAATAAATATGGCCGCTCACGGGTCATGAACTCGGCGGCGCTCGCGGCTCCCTTCCGGCCGCCGGTCTCTCCGGTGACGCTGACGGTGTATTCCTGACCGGCTGCCAGGCCCGTCTGGGTGAAGCTGGCCCGGCCGCCCTCCACCTGCACGCTGATCTGCTGGTCGCTCTCCTTCTGTGAGCACACACGACCATGAGGGTGAGGAAGACATATATAAATATATACATATATGCATTAATCACAAAATTATTCCTATTTTGATCCCCGTTAGTAAAAGTAACAACAAGGAAAAGGCAAAACAATCCAGATATTAAGATAACAAATAAGGTCAAATACAGCAAAACAAATTTATTATAAAAGGTTCCGAAACAATATTAACCAAAATAAATAAAATACAATACAAGTGTAAAAGACACAGTGAAGTTACTTAATTCATCCAAAAGACCAAATAAATACATACATACTACATTTCAATAACAAAAAAGACTATTTTCTGTTTTAAACTGTGAATATACATGTTTTTGTTTAAAACCTCTTTGATTTTCGTTTCTTTTACTCATTTTATTATATTATTATTAAATAAACAGCAGTATTAGCAAATATTTTCTCTGCTGCAAGTCCATTTTAAATTAATAAAACACCAAGTTCAACCCTCAAGTTACCTACATTAATTATATCTGTGCTTTTACTGTGTAAACAGTAATAAATGACATGTATTAAATTATATGGACCACTCATAAGATCAACAGAGAGGATATTAAATAGAAGATGTGCTCTTATCTCTGAACACTGTCATTTTAAAATGCTGAAACCGAGCTATGAAAGTGCAGCACTGTGACCGACCAGCAGAGGGAGTGGTTTCCTCCTGTTTCTATTGATTGTTTATTGATTATTGTCGTGTCGTTACAGACTCTGTCGTCTTCTCGTAATATCCGTCAGCTTCGCTTCACACAGAGTTCTCATTAATTCAGTGTATTGTTGGAAAGCTGGAACTTCCCACCATTTAAACGCTGACTCACCAGTCGCTCAACTGGGAGCACTGGTGTTTCTAATGAATGGACACTGGGGTGAAGCTGCTGGTCTCAGAGGTCGTTCCATGTAAATGAGGATGACGTCATTAAAACTGAGGCTGCATATGAATTAACATTAAAACAAGCGGCGGCTCTGTGGCGTCACCGCGGGGCGTTCAGGGACCGTGGTTCTTCCTGCACTCGAGGAGGTCGATGGGTTTCTGAGTGGCTCCCAGTCTGCACGTTTATGACTGTTAATATGTTGATATGCTATATATATGTGTGTGTATATATATATATATATAGGATATATTATACATACACAAATTATACTATATTTATATTATACTACATTTTATTTAAACAGTTTTTGATACTTGATTATATTGATATATTGCTGTACTATATGTTGCATTATATTACTAACTATTACCGTGTATCTACTATATCATAACTTACAATACTGTCTTAATATGCTATTGATTTTAGCATCATATTCTGTATTGTAAATATTTTACATATTTATTTATTAATACTAATAATGAATATAATAATATATGTATTATATAATAATTCTATAGTAATATAATAATCATCTGTCTGCTCGCTCAGATGTTTCATGAGATCGTTAACAGAATCAGAATATTTTTCGGTTCTTTCTGGACTTTGGCTCCAGAATAAACCGTAAAATATAAATGACTTGCAGCCTTTTAAAGAAGAAGAAGAAGAAGAATGTTGTTTATCTGTTGGTCAGGTAAACAACCCTCTCTCTCTCTCTCTCTCTCTCTCCCCCCCCCCCCCCCCCCGCCCCCCTCCTCTGTCACAGCTGTGGTTCGGCGGTGACGTCGTCGTCTGGCAGCCGCCATGTTTTTAAGTGTTTACTCGTTTCCGCAGCAACGAGCATCACATCTGCATCTCTTCTCTCTCTTCATTCATCCTTTCTTTCTGTTTTCATTCAGATCGGATCTTTCATTTGTTCTGGTGTCTTCTATTAAGTATTACGTTTTACATTTATTTTTATATTTAACATATTTTAGAGACACCAGGACATAACCAGGCCTCAGTTCACTTGTTATAGTTTTCTGAATTGTATATTTAAACATGAAAATGAAGCATTATGTTATTAAATATGTGGTAATTACATTTACAGAACAGAATTTTTTCAAAGCCAGGATCATTATTTTTGTTTCATTTTGTTTTCATATTTGAATCAAAAGTTTTTTACAGAATTTTGGAGAATTATGGAAATATGAAGCTAGCAGCCTGTTGGCATAGCTTAGTAGCATACAGACTGGAAACAAGGGGGAAGCGCTAGCCTGCTAACAAGCTAACACCCCAAATGAATGATTACGTGTAAGTGTTTAAAACTTTTTACGAGGTTTTTGTGCTCGACTACAGTATGAACGTTTTGATATATTTATGCTAAGCTAAGCTAACCAGCTACTCTACAGGAATTAGTTTTTTGTTTTCTCTTTTCTTCTTTTCTTTGACTTTTCTCTCTCTGTGGGTTCATGAAGAACATGACACTGAACATGAGTCCTCTCTCTCTCTCTCTCTCTCTCTCTCTCTCTCTCTCTCTCTCTCTCTCTCTCTCTCTCTCTCTCTCTCTCTCTCTTCACTTCCTGTATTGCTCTCTACCTCTGTCCCATCCGTCCATCACGCTGGCGGCTGTGGGTAATTCCTGGAGCCGCCGGTCGGGTCCAAACCCTCAGAGTCACGACTGAGGTCTGATCCGAGGTGACTGTGTGAAAACATGTTTGAGAGGAAGCCAGAACGTGTGTGTGTGTGTGTGTGTGTGTGTGTGTGTGTGAGTGTGTGTGTGTGTGTGTGTGTGTGTGTGTGTGTGTGTGTGTGTGTGTGTGTGTGTGCGTGTGTGCGTGCGTGCGTGCGTGTGTGTGTGTTGTCATCGAAAGCAGTGAGTTGGTTTTCTTTTCATCTCAGTGACGGATTTCATTCGCTCTGATTTAGAAAATTAAGTTGAGTTTCTTTCTCTCTCTCTCTCTCTCTCTCTCTCTCTCTCTCTCTCTAATTTGACGTAACTCTCACAAATACCAACACAATTAGTAATGTTCCACGTCTTAATGCCTTCTGCTGCTGATTGATCGCACATGTTTCTGTTTTGAGGACCGACGATCAAGTGACGCCGAGGTTCGGCTCGACGTGTTTTCAATCAAAACGAGTGAACGCACCAACACGGGCAGAACAGTAACATTTAAATATGTAAACTCTTGCAAACAAATATTAAACCTTCATTTATTTTGAGGCGCACTGTGTTTCTGTTTGCTGCCCTTATTTTTTATTTTTTTATTTTTCAAAATGGTTTCAATTGAGCGTCGTCAATACACGTTAAACTAAGTCAAGTGCTTTATATATATATATATATATATATATATATATATATATATAAAATCTATTTAAAAGGTGCTGAATACGAGATTGGGAGCATTTTGATTGCCTCTCAACGGCTCTCAACATGGCCACAGAGCGACGGAGGGATCATGCTTTTAAGATAAGATACGATAAAATAAGATAATCCTTTGTTAGGCGGAGAAATTTACAGGATTATATCATCAAGTAAAGTGCAAACAAGAGGCATAGTTAAAAAAAAAAGAAACAAGATCAAAAAAGGTATTATAAATAACCAAATACACAATAAAAGTAGTAATAAAAAACAGTGAAGACTCCACAATAACTGAAAATAACTGAAATATTGTACCTATTTTACATTAATACATGATAATAATCTAATGATAGACTATTTGACGATGAGGATACTTTAAGTACATGTTACTGATTATACTAACATGCTTTTACTTTGACCTAAACTCACATTTCACAGTGTTTTGGTACTTTTCCTGCAGTAAAGGACCTCAGTACTTGGTCCCCCGGTGGTCTTGTTCACCAGAAACTGTGTTAAAGTTGTTAAGCTGCCGCCTGTGTGACCCGACTCCTCTGAAACAGACGCGTTGCTACGTTCCAGTTAATGTTTGTCCAACAGAACCAGAGAGACGGACGATTTGATGCCATTTGAGTTCCATAAAAACACGCCCTCTACTTCTGATTGGTTCCTGGAGGACATGAATATAAAGATCTGGCTTTTGAGAGCGGCGATGTAGGAAAGAAAAGAGGGGGGAAAAGAAAGAAAGACAGAAAGAAAAAAGAAAGAAAGATGAAGTGTTTGTGGGTGTTGAAAACTGATTTCATCTGAGATAGTTTCTAACAGAACTTCAGTCAGAGACACAAAACAATGACAAAAAGACACAAAACAACTACAAAAAGACACAAAACAACCACAAAGAGACACAAAACAACAACAAAGAGACACAAAACAACCACAAAGAGACACAAAACAACCACAAAAAGACACAAAACAACTACAAAGAGACACAAAACAACCACAAAGAGACACAAAACAACTACAAAGAGTTGCAAAATACTTAATAAAACTTGTTTTAACTGTTTGTACACAATGTAGGCAGAAATACTGTAATTGTTAAATTATTACATTATAATGCACCGTTTTCTGCTCCTTTCGGCTTAGCTTTAATTTATTGGTTCATCCGACCATTCAGACGTTTTAGTAAAATGTGTGTTTGTGAGCAACTCTGTCTCCTAAAAATGACGTTTCCCCAGAACTAACATGCATTCTCAATTACGTTTGACCAGAAACGTATCTCCTCCCTGATTACGTTTGTGTTTGACGTATTACAAATACGTTTATAATCGTGTGTTTGTGTTATTGTTTTCTTGCTTTATTTAAGCATATTTTAATTTCTAAACTCTGCGGAGCAAAAAAAAAAAGGATTCCCTCAGTAGCGGCAAGCGAAGAGGGGCGGGGTGAGACCGGTAACAGCCTCTGTCGCGCCGGCTCCGGTCTTCTCTGAGTCGGGTTGTTTGGGAATGCAGCCCAAATGTGTGATGAACACTGCAGTCATCAGCAGACACTCAGAGCTGCAGCATCTGACGTGAAACAGATTCAAACCCACCGGAAACAGCCACGGGACACAACATCCGGTTTTCAAACTACTGACTGATATGGATGTGTTCAGAACATTTCTGACCACATCCACACATCTTAACTGTACTGGTCATACAGAAATGTTGTAATGTGTCAAACACAAACGTAATCAGGGAGGAGATACGTTTCTGGTCAAACGTCATTGAGAATGGGTGTTAGTTCTGGGGGAACGTCATTTTTAGGAGACAGGGTTGTTGTGTGTTGTGTTTAGGATAAAATCTCAAGTGTTTTGCACAAACATGTGAGAGGAAGCTGCTGGTTTAGATAACAGGATCAGTTATTCAGAATTTATAAACTTGGCTTTTTGACCCAAACATCAGGAGAGGACTCAGCATCCTCTTCCTGGAAGAGACGGACTGGTTCCTGTCTCGAGGCTTCCAGAGGATTACTTTGAGTTCACTGACCGATTTATGTCGATGTTTCATAATGTGTGTAGTGGGAAAATATAGTCTGGTGAGAATCTCTGTCTATATTATTTCTAATGTTTCTAATTTGATTTGCACACAGAAATGACTTTGTTCCTGAATACATAATCATATAACCTCCTGGTTGTTATTAGAACTGATTGAAAGCAATCTATTGGTGAAACTTTTGCATTTTTGAAGTTTAAAAGGTTTTAAAACATCGGTTTTAAGGTCAGATTTTGGCGGATGACCCAAAAAAAGGAGCTAAAAATGATCCTATAAGGACAAATGTATTTATACATAATTAATATCAGTGTCATTTTGATCTTAAACCAACATCCAGTGAACGTTTACATCAGTATTAATAAACCATGGAGCTGCTGAAATCAAATATACATTAGACATATATATATATATAATATATATACATACATTAAATATACTCGTTCCTCGTTCTCATGGAAAAGATACACGGAGTTGCCATTGAATAAACGTCCTTATCCAAACTGTCGCACAGATATTCATTAAATCTAATCTGGCATTACATGTAACATTCTTTATTTGAATGATTCCCCTTGGAGACTTGTTGAATGTGACTTCCTCCATCTGTAGAAGTCCTCAGCTCCCGTTTCCATCAGTTTATCCTTTTCTTGAACATTAAAAAAAGAAGAAAAAAAGAAAAGATGCTGCAGAGGAAGGAATGATTGTATGTATCGTGATGTATAATTGTATATATCGTGTTGTATGATTGTATGTATCGTATTGTATGTATCCTATTTTATGAGTGTATGTATCGTGTTGTAATTGTATGTATCGTGATGTATAATTGTATGTATCGTATTGTATGTATCCTATTTTATGAGTGTATGTATCGTGTTGTAATTGTATGTATCATGTTGTATGATTGTATGTATCGTATTGTATGTATCCTATTTTATGAGTGTATGTATCGTGTTGTAATTGTATGTATCATGTTGTAATTGTATGTATCGTGTTGTAATTGTATGTATCGTGTTGTAATTGTATGTATCGTGTTGTAATTGTATGTATCGTGTTGTAATTGTATGTATCGTGTTGTAATTGTATGTATCGTGTTGTAATTGTATGTATCACGTCGTATGAGGATACGGTTCAGACCGTAAAGGTTGTTCAAGGTGAGGCACAACAGTTTCAGTATTCTGTCTGCAGACCTAGTCGTCATATTTTAAGGCTCCTTGAGGAGCAGCAGCTCTGAACGATGGACATCCAGCAAACTGCTGGTCGTCTTGGTGCTGAGGCTCGTCTGTCAACAAATACATCTGCTTTCTGCATCACATCCAGAAGGATGTGTGTGTTGATCCACGTTTGGCCTGTTTGCGTCTCGGTTGTTGAGCAGTGTGAATCTTTCCTTCTATACCTCTTCCTTTAAAACAATTAGTTTCTTTTGAAAAGAGAGCTATTAATGAAGATTATACCAATTGCAGTCTTGTGTCTATACTTCACAGTAGTGTCAGTGTTGAAGTGTGACCCCTGGCTGGTGAAGGTGATGGATATGACTCTTACCTGGCTGGTGAAGGTGATGGAGTATGACTCGTACTGCACGCGAGGTGGAGTCCAGTGCAGAGTGACGGACGTCTCTGTGATGTCTCTGGTGCTCAGCTGAGAAACCCCCACCATCGCTGGAAGACAGAGACAGAAGCTGCTTTTTATTTTATTTTATTTATTTTATTTATTTTATTTATTTTATTTATTTTATTTATTTTATTTATTTTATTTATTTTATTTATTTTATAATTTATTTTATAATTTATTTTATTTTAATTATTTATTTTATTATTATCAATTTTATTATATATAAAAACTACAAAGTTATTGCAATCAATACTGTCTATCTATTTATTAAATCATTATGTAATATTGTTATTATTATTTAATATTATTATTTTTATTTTAATATGGACTGCTGAAGGTTCTCTGTTTTTTACCAAAATTATTCCTGCAACAATTTCCAAAATGCTGATATTTTCACCAAAATGTGGCGGAATACAAAACTCCATTTCCCTCTCTGTCATTGGTTGGACTCGCTCCATCCTCGCGCTCTCATTGGCTGTTCCCGATGCAGAGAATTCAAATAAATCAGATTGTGTGTTTTTAGGTCTTTTCCTTCCTCTTGACTCATGTGAAACTCGTCTTCCTCCCTCGCGTCTCTTTTTCTTTCTGAAGGTTGAAGTGGAACAAATGAACCAACAAGTTTCTTTTAGTGCTGAAATGTTTTTATCAGCGTTTGGCATCAGATCGTCAGCTAACTGGAACCAAAACCATGAAACAGACCCGATCTGCTGCTGGAAATCGAGATGAAGATGTTTTTGTCATTAAGGGTTTTGATCCAGACCAGGTTCAGGGTTTGGGAGCTGAGCGAGGCCTCGGTCCAGATTAAGTCTGACAGATGGTGGAGACCAAACCAGAGCCAGAAAACTAACTAATGGTGGTGATGGAAAACGAGCTCAACCTTTACCAGCTGATGCGATGAACACATTAAATAATCAATCATAAAACAATTATTCTGAAGTGGGCCCTTCTCGGTAATGAGTACTTTTACTTTTGGTACTTTAGTATATTTTGATACTTGTGTACTTTTACTCAAAGCTACTATGAGGAACCAGTGGGTTCTGGCGCCCCCTGTGGACCAAAGTGGTAGTGTCTCCACCAGGTCCCTTTAGAAAACCTCTCATTCTACTGCAGCAGGTCTGACAGTCTGGTCCTCAGTCCTGGTCCTGATGAGGAGCTTTAAGAAGAACTCTAGAGAACCAGACCATCTTCTCTGTGGTGGTCTACTGATGGAGGTCTATAGAGGACCAGGACTAGACTGAGGTCTATAGAGGACCAGAAATAGACTGAGGTCTATAGAGGACCAGGACTACACTGAGGTCTATAGAGGACCAGGACTACGCTGAGGTCTATAGAGGACCAGGACTAGGACCAGGACTACACTGAGGTCTATAGAGGACCAGGACAAGACTGAGGTCTATAGAGGACCAGGACTAGACTGAGGTCTATAGAGGACCAGGAATAGACTGAGGTCTATAGAGGACCAGGACTAGACTGAGGTCTATAGAGGACCAGGACTACACTGAGGTCTATAGAGGACCAGGAATAGACTGAGGTCTATAGAGGACCAGGACTACACTGAGGTCTATAGAGGACCAGGAATAGACTGAGGTCTATAGAGGACCAGGACTAGACGGAGGTCTATAGAGGACCAGGACTAGACTGAGGTCTATAGAGGACCAGGACTAGACTGAGGTCTATAGAGGACCAGGAATAGACTGAGGTCTATAGAGGACCAGGACTAGACTGAGGTCTATAGAGGACCAGGAATAGACTGAGGTCTATAGAGGACCAGGACTAGACTGAGGTCTATAGAGGACCAGGACTACACTGAGGTCTATAGAGGACCAGGAATAGACTGAGGTCTATAGAGGACCAGGACTAGACTGAGGTCTATAGAGGACCAGGACTACACTGAGGTCTATAGAGGACCAGGAATAGACTGAGGTCTATAGAGGACCAGGACTAGACTGAGGTCTATAGAGGACCAGGACTAGACTGAGGTCCACAGAGCCTCACAGCTGAAGGCGTACGTGATGATACCTCACTGGTTCCTCAGAGACCTCTCGGCTCAGTGGGTTCCTCTGACAGCCTGACGTCATGTTCCCCGTAAGCAATTACCCGAAAAACCCAAATCCAACATTCACTTCACTTATTAAGCTCCGAGCCGAGAGGTTTAACAACTGCTGCAGAGGTTAAAGTATAAATATACCAAAACAAGTAACTTATTGAGTTGGGAAACTGTAAAACTTTCAAGGTCCACATAGTAGCTTTTTCCTGAGCTTTTTCCTACAACCCATGGGCTTCATCAGGGTCACCATGTGACCATGACGGTGGTGGAAGAAGTATTCCGCTCCTTTTACTGCAGTAAAAGTACTAATACTACACTGTAAAAAAAACGTCAAGTAAAACTCCTGCATTAGAAACTATATAGCATGTGATCAGTTAAAAGTACTTAATGTACTTATATCTGATGTTTGTGGCTTAATATTACTGCAGCATTAATGTCCAGAGTTGAATTTCCTGCTGATCCAAGAGGTTTTTAAAGAGTTTATTTTGCTGAAGAAGTAGAAGTAAAGTAAGAGATACTGTTACTTTTTTTTATTAAGCCGGCTCAACTTAAAATAGTGTGTAACCTGGCTGCCTTAAAATGTTGAGTCAGACAAGCTAAGAAACTTAAATTGTCTGAACTTTAATTTGAGTTCATTCAACTAAGAACACAGAGAAAGCTGAAAAATAATAAACTTTAAGTTTAACCAACAAGACATTTTAAGTTAGACAAACCTAAATCCTGTTTCTGATATCCTGAGCTGCCCAAACGTGACCATGATAGTTATTTTAACTAATCTTCTTATTGGACCAATACTTCTCTTACTTTTTAGTGTGATTGAAGGTAGAGGTCATCTCACAAGTTTGAATATTTTGTGATGTAACTGGAGCCTCCAGGACCCGGTCTTCATTCAGGGTTCTGTTGGGTTCTGCTGGGTTCTGCTGGGTTCTGCTGGGTTCTGCTGGGTTCGACTCACCGGTGTCACAGTTGGGTCCGCTCATGCCGTCCTCACACTGGCTGCAGTCCGGTCCGGTGAACCCTCGCCGGCAGACGCACCTCCCCTTGAGGCAGCGCCCCTTGCCGCCGCAGTTCCCGGGGCAGCCTTTGGCGCCGCAGTCCGGTCCGGCGAAGCCGACGTCGCAGACGCACTTCCCGTCCACGCAGCGCCCCCTGCTGGTGCAGTCCCCCGGGCAGGATCTGTCGGCGCAGTCGTCTCCGGCGAAGCCGCGGTCGCAGAGGCATCTACCGTCCACGCAGCGCCCCCTGCTGGTGCAGTCCCCCGGGCAGGATTTGTCGCCGCAGTCGTCTCCGGCGAAGCCGTCGGCGCAGACGCACTTCCCGTTCACGCACCGGCCGCGGTCGCTGCAGTCGTTCGGGCACGTTCTCTCGGAGCAGTCCGGCCCGCTGAACCCGTCGTCGCAGACGCACTCTCCGTCCACGCAGCGCCCCCTGCTGGTGCAGTCTCCCGGGCAGGATTTGTCGCCGCAGTCGTCTCCGGCGAAGCCGTCGGCGCAGACGCACTTCCCGTTCACGCACCGGCCGCGGTCGCTGCAGTCGTTCGGGCACGTTCTCTCGGAGCAGTCCGGCCCGCTGAACCCGTCGTCGCAGACGCACTCTCCGTCCACGCAGCGCCCCCTGCTGGTGCAGTCCCCCGGGCAGGATTTGTCGGCGCAGTCGTCTCCGGCGAAGCCGTCGGCGCAGACGCACTTCCCGTTCACGCACCGGCCGCGGTTGTTGCAGTTATCAGGACAGGCTTTTTTGGAACAATCCGGTCCAGTGGCTCCGGGGTCGCACTCGCACTTCCCGTCCACGCAGCGCCCCCTGCTGGTGCAGTCCCCCGGGCAGCGCGTCTGAGAGCAGTCCGCGCCGGTGAACCCGACGTCGCACACGCACTTCCCGTTCACGCAGCGGCCGCGGTCGGCGCAGTTATTCGGACACGCCGTCTTGGAGCAGTCCGGACCGGCGAACCCGGGGTCACACTCGCACCTCCCGCCCACGCAGCGCCCCCTGCGGTTGCACTTCCCCGGGCAGGACTCGTCCCCGCAACTTGGACCCGTGAACCCGGCGTCGCACGCGCACTTCCCGTTCACGCAGCGGCCGCGGCTGCTGCAGTTGTCGGGGCAGCCGGTCCGCGCGCAGTCGGCGCCGGTGAACCCGGGGTCGCAGACGCACTTCCCGCTCACGCAGCGGCCGTTGTCGTTGCAGTTCCCGGGACAGTCGGACTCGCCGCAGTCCGGTCCGTGGAACCCGGGGAAGCAGACGCAGCGGCCGCCCACGCAGCGGCCCTGGTCGCTGCACTCGTTGGGACACTCGTCCGGTTTGATGGAGCAGCCGGCGCCTGAAGCAGAGGACACGAAGAAGAAGGTTTACACGTTACTTCACTGTTCATGCAGGAGTTTACATGCCAGCTGTGCTTTGACTTCACATGAAAGTCCTGCTCTGAAGATTTAAATCCAACATGTTGAAGTAGTGTTTGGTCATTTATGGTCTATTTGTGTGTAATCTGGTGACAAAAGGTAAAACCCTTTTTATTCAGGAAGGCATTTTTACCTTTGTGTTGATTCATTGTCAGATATTAATTTGTCTTTTTTTATTAGGGGTTGCTTTAACCATGTTTTAACTGTTTTTATTTTACTATATATTGGCTCTGTGGAGTTTCGTGGAGTTTATTCTGAAAGAAAAGTGCGTTTAAAAATGAAATTTATTATTATTATTATTATTACATCTACTCTGTATTTTTTTTTGGTGCACTTGTTATATTTCTAAATAAAAACCTTATTTTTGCATAATTTTTCCTTCATGAGCTATTTGATCTTTTATTGTAAATGGTTTCAAACATAAAGCATATTTGGCAAAGCAAGATGACATTCAGTCATTCTTTTTTCCCATATTATTAAATATAATGTCAAATGACACAAGAAGAGCACTAATCCAAAAATAATAATAAAATAAATACTTCTTAAAAAAGAAAATGAGTTAATAATTAATCGTAAAACTATGACATTATTAATATTAATAATAATAAATAAACATGATTAACCATGACAAAAATAATACAAATAAAACATACTTTTATAACTTGACCTTGACAGATAAAAGACTTCATCAGTGTCCATGTTTATTTTTGTCAAATCATATTTCTGTCACAGTTTGGTACCAGATGTTTTAAACGTAACATTCTGAAGTTCTTGTCTGTGTTTACACAAACTTATAAATCTGAGTTTGGTTTGTTTTAAAGTGTCAACAATCCCCCCAAAACACTGGAAATCACTTCAGTCTGTTGTGGTTCCTGCAGAACAAGCATCCTGATGACAGACGCTTCGGTTTGCTGCCGTTTAGAAGTGGAAGTTCATTTGAAACTTGAATCCTTCTTAGTTCTTGTTTTGGGGGGAGACTTTAAATCCTCTCATTAGAGAGCAACTTGCTTCGCTTTGACTAATTTGAGGGAAGCTGCACTGGACGGGGATGAGAGACTGACTGAGATCACACTGGGCAGCGAGCACAGGATGAACACACACACACACACACACACACACACACACACACACACACACACATTTAGCTCATGCTCTGAGCTCTGCCAGTTCATAATGGGATCATTATGACGGAGGACCTGAGTGATGAACTGAGTCGAACATGAATTCGTCAAAAATAATTGAACTGACAGAACAGTCACAAGTAGAAATGTTCAAGTACCAAGTAGGTAATTAATAGGATTATGATTTATTGGGCCTACTGGGTGAAGGAGCAGGTCCCAAAGAGACAGGGGGCCCTTAGCCTTTACTAACTAAATGTCTCTCAAAGAGACATGTGCCAACCAGGAAGAGACTCAAGACGACCACAAAGAGACACAAAACAACCACAAAGAGACACAAAACAACCACAAAGAGACACAAAACAACTACAAAGAGACACAAAACAACTACAAAGAGACACAAAACAACCACAAAACAACCACAAAGAGACACAAAACAACTACAAAGAGACACAAAACAACCACAAAACAACCACAAAGAGACACAAAAGAACTACAAAGAGACACAAAACAACTACAAAGAGACACAAAACAACCACAAAGAGACACAAAACAACCACAAAGAGACACAACTACAAAGAGACACAAAACAACCACAAAGAGACACAAAAGAACTACAAAGAGACACAAAACAACCACAAAACAACCACAAAGAGACACAAAGGACATGCCAAATGACACAGAAAACAATTACAAAGGGACAAACTCACCTGCAAACAGACACAAACAAAAACTTTGAAGAGGCAAATCAAACACAAAATGTCGACAAAGAAACATGAAACGACTAAAAAGAGACACAAAAGAACTACAAAGAGACTAAAATGACAACAAAGGGAAACAATATGAGACAACAAAGAAACAAAATCAACTACAAAGAAACAAAATGAGAAAACAATGACAAAGCAACATAAAATGACAATAAAGAAATACAACACTACAAAGAGATGGAAAACAGTTGGAAAGAGACACAAAGAGGCCACAGAGACTCACAACATCTGTGAAAATGGGCAAAGCTACCTCAACTAGACACAAAGAAACAACAAAGAGACACAAAGAAACAACAAAGAGACACACATAAACTACAAAGAGACACAAAGAAACTACAAAGACACACAAAGAAACTACAAAGAGACACAAAGAAACTACAAAGAGACACAAAGAAACTACAAAGAGACACAATAAACTACAAAGAGACACAAAGAAACTACAAAGAGACACAATAAACTACAAAGAGACACAAAGGAACAACAAAGAGACACAAATAAACCACAAATAGACACAAAGAAACTCAAAGGAGATACAAAGAAACTACAAAGAGACACAAAGAAACTACAAAGAGACACAAATAAACCACAAATAGACACAAAGAAACTCAAAGGAGATACAAAGAAACTACAAAGAGACACAAAGAAACTACAAATAGACACAACAAAACTACAAAGAGACACAATAAACTACAAATGGACACAAAGAAACTACAAGGAGACAAATAAACTACAAAGAGACACAAAATAACTACAAAGAGACATGAATAAATGAAAAAGAGACAAAAACTACAAAGAGACACAGATAAACTACAAATAGACATAAATAAACTACAAAGAGACACAACAAAACTACAAAGAGACACAAAATAACTAAAAATAGACACCAAGAAACTACAAAGAGATACAAAGAAACTACAAAGAGACATGAAGCGACTCAAAAGATAACAAGCACGAGAGGCTGAGTGACCTTGATGCCGCTGAGCGACCTTGAAGCCTGAGCTCGTAGCTCGTAGCTCGTAGCTCGTAGCTCGTGTGCAGGTGGTCATGCTCATTGTCTCATAATCGGAACATGGTTTATTTTGTAGATCATTGTTTTACTCTTTGATGATATTGGTTGCAGCTCCATGTTTGTTACATTTAATCATCATAATGTTCTGTTGATGTTTTTAGTTTTCTCGTGTTTGGCCGGGAGGGTTTGAGCTCATTCTTCTTTTACTCTCGAACTTTTGTTTTCTGTTGTTTACTTTAAAATAAAACAGAAGAAAGTAGAAGTCTATTTTTAAAAGAATCGGAATACTTGATTTGATTTATTCATCTGTCGCCTGCAGCCGCAGGTCATGCTTCAATGCTGTGTGTGTGTGTGTGTGTGTGTGTGTGTGTGTGTGTGTGTGTGTGTGTGTGTGTGTGTGTGTGTGTGTGTGTGTGTGTGCCTGAATCGATGACAAATACGTGGACGGCGAGTCAGACCCAACATTTATTACATTTAAGTTTCATCGGTTATTGATCTGAGACGTTCTGCTTCCTATTAATACAAAATGTATTAAAGGGCCAGTGCAGCATGTCGTTCATTCACTTCCTGTTTCGCATCCTTGAGATGTATTATCATTATTCTTATTGCGAGATAGTATTTTATTTTTAGTGACGCCTTTACTTCTAATTTAGCTCCACTTTTAAGCTAAAATATGAATTGACTGGATCATTTTTAGCGTCTCTTTAACCAAATTAAAATCTACGATGTTGTTTTCCGCGTTGTTTGGAACTAAATGTTTGGCTAAAATTATCCAAAAACGTCTTCATCAATGATGACGCACACGTGCGAACGCACATTGGAGTAGATGAGAAACTTAAAAAATGCTAACGCCAGCATGCTAACAATGCTAACAAGCAGGAATAATGTTCACCATCTAAGTTTAGCACGTTAGCGTTTGCTAATTAGTTTTAAGGGTTTTTGGTTCAAATGTTGACCACATGTCAGTAATAATCCTTCATTATGACGATGTTAGCCTCCATTTGTTCACATTTTAAGCATTTAAAGTATTCTGAATACACCCGTTAATAAACAGACTGGATCACTTTCACGCTGAAGAAAACTTAAAAACATGAATATTCTCAGTTCTGCAGAATCTCTTTCAATGGTTTCCAAACTGATTCGTTTTTTTTCAACAAAATTTCAAGGCAAACTATTCAATAGTTGTCTTGACGTTTTACTCAGAACCACAAATGTCCGCCACATGGTGGCGCCAGAGGGAAAGCCAGAGGATTAATTAGAAGAAGAAGAAGAAAGTCTGTCCGACATTCATCTACAAAAGGTTTAAATATTTCAGTCTGGATCTAACTGACTTCAAGACGATGGGAATGTTTCAGCAAACGAGGATCAGAGCCGTGTTTACAGGAACATGTTGCAGTAAACAAACACAACACAACAAACACATGTGTCATTTCAGACCTCCATAACGATCAGAGTCCAGACATTCATGATACCAAGATAATGGAGAGAGGATGTGTGTTTGTCTTCGTTAACTTTTAGGGTAACTCTTTGGAACCTAATGGGTTCAACATCGCCATTGTTTTTTCTACATTTTAAATGTGGGCACATGCACCATCTTGTTTTCAAAGGAACTAATATTTATTATTAAGTACGTCCGAATAACTTAATGTGAGGTTTTACTGTATTAAAATGAACATGGCAGAAATCATTTTTATTGACCACATGTTGAAAAAATATATGTTTTTTTGCTTTTTAGGGTGGATCTGTCGACTGAAAATCACCGGACCCCTGAGGGCCCCCAGACCTCAGTTTGACAATGTTTCTGCTGTTTCACATTATAGATTTATGTATTTGTCTTTTCTCCCCCGTGGCCTCAGTTAGAAAAACATGATGTCACTAAACATGATGTTTTGGACGGTTCAAGTCAAAAACATAAAAACTCAAACTGAATTGTAGACTTTAAATCTGCAATAACAGATTTTTTTGGGACACTTGGAGGCAGTAAATACATATTTATATTGATATGGTGAATTAGTTCTTATTCCTACATCCAGTCTTTTGTGTTTGTGTCCACTGATCAACGTTGGTCCAATTGTCTCTCTCTTTTAGCTCCATCTTTGGTCTCCTCCTCCTGAGGGAAATACCTGCTGTTTGCTGCGAGCAGGTCGGGAACAACGAACGTTTTAAAGCTTTTATTCTGAAGACGATGTTTGAGAAAGTTGAGAGTGAACCAGAACACTTAATCTGATAAAGAATATCAAGTATTTTCATTGTAGCCCCTTTTAACTTGTGTTGCTATAATTAAGTAGTGAATATTTAAAATTAAGCTATCAGCACGTTACAACATCTGGTGACTTTATTAATGACTGATTAGCTGTTATTCAATATGTTACTGATTTAGCAGCTGGCTAGTTAGCTAGCTAGCATGCTAATTCCACCATGATGTCATGCTACAGTTACACACCATTAAAAGACTTAACTGTTTTTAAGTTAGTGTTCATGGAGGCCGTTAATTAGCTTCTGCTAATTGCTCATCTTTTTATAGGTTGAGGATCACACAATAGCTAAATGAACATGCAATAGCTAGTTTCCACCAGTAGAGGGCAGTCCTGTGCATCTTTATAACTCAATATGTAGAATTAAAGTACTTCACATTTTAAGATTAGGACCTGAATCCACCAACAACACGACTAAAAACCATGAATCTCAGTTTTCAGCTGAACTAAGTGTGTTTTTTATTTTTTGTCGGTTGTACCTTTGCTCTCCTTGGAGGTGCAGCAGCCTCCTTCAGCTCCTCCACATTTCTCCCTGAGGGTCGACACCTCCCTCTCCAGCCGCTCCAGGCGCTCCCGCAGGGCCGCGAAGTCCGCCCCGCATCCGCAAGACCCGGACCCGGACCCCGACGACGGAACCAGTCTGATCCGATGGGTCAGGACCAGAGGGGAGCCGGGGCTCAGGTCGATCTCTTTCTCTGAGAGAGGAACCAGGCCGGACCGGAGACGTTAGATGTCTTCTGATGCGATAGAATACATAATGAAATGAAGAGAACAAGGGGTTTACCTCTCTGGCGGCCATCAGACGAGTCTCCCTGAGTCACCCAGTCCTCCGAGATCAACACCTGCAACCAGACAGTGTCTTTGTGTTACGTCGACATCGATTAACGAGCAAAGCCTCCAGTGCAGAAAGAAACCACAATATAATAAAATTAAATAAAATGTTTACTTTTTTTTTTTTATTTCACGAATTTCGAAAATTTCGAAACTAAATAATTCTAAATAAAAAATATGTTTTTAATTACAATTAAAATAAAATATGAATATGAATAAAGAAATAGAAAAGAATATATTAAACATATAAAACATTCAATTAAATGAAAAAATTCAATTCAAATAAATTCAATAATGTTTTAAGTAAACATGTTTCATCCATTTCTCACTAAGTCCCCCCACCAGCCCTCGCCTCACCTTAATGGAGTCCTGCTTGGCGTCCCTCTGGGTCCGTTGACCTCTGACCTGCAGCTGGTTGTAGGCTGATGGCGTCAGGAGGGCCGGGGCAGCCAGCAGGAGGACGAGGAGGACGAGGAGGGAGGGCATGAAGGGAAACATCTCCGGGGTCCGACCAGGAAAACGCTTCCTCGGGTTGGAGCTCAGGTTTGTTTGTTTTGAAGCCGGTTGTTTTGTTTCCAGACCCTCAACAGATTAGAAGAGACGTTTACCGACCGAGCTCCAGGGACGTTCTCTCCTGGAAGACAGAAGCTCTCGTTTGAATCCACCTGAACGTTTGACTTCGGCTGCAATCAGCAGAAAATGAGGCCGTTAGCCGTTAGCTATTAGCCGTTAGCGTTAGCTATTAGCCGTTTATGACCCGACGACTCGTTCCATGAGATCGGGTCATTTATTGAGTTTATTTAGAATGTTTCATGAAATGGAGTCTCGTGTCTTATTGCTTCAGCTTATTGTTTCAGTTTATATTAAGAAAAGTATTTTATTTACTGAACACACTGCTGCTGTTCTCCAACGTATTGCTACTTTTCAATGTAATGCTCAAAAATACGTTTAGTTTAGTTTAGTAGAAACTGGAATTTATGCACTTCATATGTTTACTGTTGTTAAAAACATCAACCTTTTGTTTTGTTTTTTATTCTTCAGTTGAATAGTTTATCTTTATTTATTTACCTTACTCTCATGGCTATGCTATTTTATTTTACACATAATTGTCATTATTATATTCTTCATGCATTTTATATTTGTATTCTTTTGTTGTTGTTGCTTTTCTTCTGTTGTGATCTTTGACCAGACTCTGGCAACAAGAGTTTCCTTGGGGTCTAATAAAGTTTGATCTTAAACTTCTCTGCATCGTCGACCATAAATAACAAACTGATCAATAACATCGATCAACAAGCTTCTGATCAGAGTTTCACTTTTTAAATGTGAACTCTCTTTCAGGCTGAAACACATGTAGTGTCCATAGAACATAAATGATGACCAACCGAGGGGAGTTTTCCTGCAGCAGACGTTCAGTAGCCGAGCAAAATCTACAAATATGAGCCGAACCCTGAACGATGTCATGAAGTTTCCCCGAGGGTTCGATACCCGGAGCCGCTCTGATGCGGAACGGCTTCTGCTGCTGCTTCCAGCTCACAGCTCAAGATGAACTATTTAGATCCCAAAGAGTTCTGCACACCTTCGATCTCTTGCACGATTGAGATTGCACTAATATTTAAAAAAGGTTGCAGCGTATGGGATTTGGCGCCATCTAGTGGTGAGGTTACAGATTGCAACCAACTGAAAACTCTCCCGATAACTCCTATTTTATTACGTTATGATTTCTACAGGAAAGAAAAAAAGGAGATGTTGCATTCAGGGTTCGTCCCCCGAGGAATGGAATTCATTTCCCTTATTTTGTAATCATTATTATTAATAGTTAAATGCTAATTATTTACACATATCACAGCATTTAATTCCTTTTGAAATGTCTTTAAAATCATATTCTGTAAAATTAAAAGAGCACATTTTAAATCACAGTTAAATCACACAAAGTATTTTGTCACAAAAAAAAAGGACGTGAACAATGGAAGTAATTCCACAAAATAATAAAATAAAAATGATAAAAAATACATAATAACAAACAAAATATCAGAAACACAAAATCATAAAGTTTGAGACACAAATGTATTTTTTTTTTCTCCCTCGTGATTGAATTTTCAATGTTTTTAACATGAATTTGTATCCGATAATTTGTTTCTTCCCCGGAGACGAAGTTCAAATACCTCGTTGAGAATAACAATAACAATAACAGAAACTCCTCCAGAGAATAAAATGAAGTGAAGCTTCACGTGAACTCTCTCGTTCAAACCGGGTTCAGCACCTGCAGCGTATCGCTCGACCTCTGAGCGTCTCTCTCTTCAAGCAGCCTGTAAAAACCTCCAGCTGCTCCCTGAGGAAGCACAGGAGGGCGATAGAAAGTCCCTGAACGCACCATTACTATAGTGTGCAGACGATTAACTGCAGTTTAACAATTTAATTAATTTCTAACTTGCATTAGAGACTTCAGGTGTTTTTCTGTGTTCTTAATTATCACATTAGAATTGAATAAAAATAAATAAAAAAAAACGTTGTTAGTGGATTAAAACTGATAAAATATGACGACAGGAGAAAGTTACTTTTTGAGCTGCTCTTGTTGTCGATGATGATTCATTTTTATTTCATGCTCGTGATGTTGAAACAAGAACATATGAGTCAGAGGAAGTTCATGTAAATAAACACCCAGAGCTCATCCGGAGACACACGAAGCATAGACTTCTATACAACCAGAGGAGTCACCCCCTGGTGGTCAGGAGAGAGAATGCAGCTTTAACACATGAAGCATAGACTTCTATACAACCAGAGGAGTCGCCCCCTGGTGGTCAGGAGAGAGAATGCAGCTTTAACACATGAAGCATATACTTCTATACAACCAGAGGAGTCGCCCCCTGGTGGTCAGGAGAGAGAATGCAGCTTTAACATATGAAGCATATACTTCTATACAACCAGAGGAGTCGCCCCCTGGTGGTCAGGAGAGAGAATGCAGCTTTAACACATGAAGCATAGACTTCTATACAACCAGAGGAGTCGCCCCCTGGTGGTCAGGAGAGAGAATGCAGCTTTAACACATGAAGCATAGACTTCACTTTTCAGAACCGGAGGTTCGAGTTCAGACTTTTTGATCAACATAATATTTGCTTGTGTTGTTTTAGTGATGTAATGATCACACGCCTCGTTAACGAGTATCGATGACTCACTGACTGAAGTCAGACGGCGACTTTCACACAAACAACTCACCGTGAAATGATTCGGGAAAAAAAAAACGAAGCTCACAAAGTTATCAATTTTCTAAATTAATGAAAAATCCACTTTCAAGCAATCCACCTGATATGAATGATCGAATGGAAATGTTAGCAGATACAGTGCACTCACTTAAAAACAAACGTTCTATCATGTTGAAGGTATTTTAGTTTTTATTATTGGATATTATATGCAGATTGATGTGGGGAAATTAATTCAAGCATAAAGCTGCAACATAACAAAATGTGATGAGGGGCCTGAATTGTTTCTGCATTTGTATTTAAACATACAGCGTATAACTATCACTGTATTTCTGATGTCTTTGTATTGTCTGCGTTCCTGCAGATGAAGATGAAGAAGTTCAAACCACCTGACAGCTTCATGCAGTAAAAACATCCTCATCTTCACTTTTATTCCTCAAACATCTGGAGAGAAAAAGTTGTAAAATACCAACAATTCTCTTGTTTTAGGAACTGAACTGCAGACTGCAGACTTCCCAGTTTGCTTCTGATATGGATCAGAAAATAAACTCATAAAGCAGCGAGCATACTGGGGATTGCAAAATAGAAATAAAAAGATTATCGGATGACGAGAACATTCATTTTTTTATGACTCATTCTAAACAGAAAATCTCTCACGAAAGATTCCATTTTTTTCTTAAAGTATTTAATATGTTCTGTTTGGTGCAGAATATTAAATATATTGTTTGCAAATTATCAGTTATCTATTCACTGATGAATGAGGTTATAATTGTCGATTTGTTTGTGCCAAATTATTTCTAATCAATTTGCAATTGTAATAAATACATAGTTATTTATATTAATGCCGTATCCATAATATCAGCGAAGCTATTTAAAAAATCCAGAGAAGGAAATCGATGAAACGCTCGGAGAATGTGAGAAGCATCTTACCTGCTGTGAGCGCCTGAGTCTCTGAGGCTCACTGACCGGCCGGCCGAGAGGGAGGAGAGAGGGAGAGAGAGAGAGAGAGAGAGAGAGAGAGAGGAGAGGAGAGAGAGAGAGGGGAGAGGAGAGAGGAGAGAGAGAGAGAGGAGGAGGAGAGAGAGAGAGAGGAGAGAGGGGAGAGTAGAGAGAGAGAGAGGATGAGAGAGGAGAGAGTGAGAGGAGTGTAGGGGAGGAGACCTCACTTGAAGAATTTGTCTCCTCTC